>BJCO01809175.1:0-11657 GCA_018326465.1 Flaveria floridana
ACTTCCAGAAACACATTTCAAACATGTACAAACAAGAAGAACACGCAGAAAGGCAACACACGCACCCACGTGACCTCATGTGCTTGGGTTGGCCCCGAGCACCCGAAACCCTAAAAACACAGAAGTAAACAAGCAAGAAAAGGGACGACCAAGGTCGTCTACCTATAAGAAAGGAGTAGTCTCAGCTGTAGCCGAGGCTTGGCGGTGAAAACGCGAAGAAAACGGGGCGGTTTGGTGCAAGGAGGAGGAAGAAAATGGAAGAAGAAGAAAATGAAGAAGGAGATGAAATGTGATGGCTAGGGCTGGAGTAGGGGTATTTATACCCAACCCTAGTTTGGCAAAATGTCACATTTGGTCCCTGCACTTAGCCCCCGAGTCCCCAAATTTTGCTTCGGTTGAAAACGACTTAGATCAGCTAGTTATATTCATGATAAAAAGGTAATTAATGTTATTTGTAGCTTAATAATGGTTTTATCAATGACAATAATATTATATACAAATGGTATATTTAACGATGACGATGATGAAAGTTGTAAAAGTTTTAAATGTAGCATACGTTTACGATGATGTCACAAGCACAATGATGATAAAGTAAGTATAATATCCACGTGAGTAGTTTATAAAGGTTAGGAATGAATGTTCCAAGAGAAGTTAACAGAAACACATTAATTGACGGAACTTTTTGGTGACGGATGTCACAGCGGGAGGCAAACAGACAAACATAGTTAGCTTCGATCGCGAAATCACTATTGTTCTTTACTAATGAAATTAGACTAGCTATCTATTTCAATACACTTGTTTATATTTTACTAACGCTATTGTTTCTTATGATTACAAACTCTTGAACGCACCAACCATCGTGTTGACACTTTAGTATGCTTTTCTCAGGTCGTATCTAGCAGCTGCCCATAGGAGCATGCATGAGTCAAGCATACTTTATTTTCAACATTGTTTAGTTTTGAAATCAACGCATACTTATATATTTTCATTTGGGCGTGCGTTTTTGCATAGTTTACATTTTAGTACTTTGGGTTTGATTTGTTTACAAAACGCTTCCGCAAATGTTTTAAAGTTTTAAACTCTGATATGTTTTAAATGTTGCATATAGTGTCGTTCTAAGTAACTAATGACTGGGATCTTGGTTTGTCACATGCCTCGCGGTAAAACCCCGCACGTGGATTTTGAGGGTTTGCCATTGATATAACTCAAGAAATTACACTAAGTATCAAATCTTCCGAAGCCAAAAGACCAAATCTTCTGAAGCCAAAAATGAAGTCTTTTGAAGCTTCAAAGACAAAGTCTTCCGAAGCCAAGAGACTGATTTCTTCAAAAGACAGAGAAGACACGTTTTATCTAACTTACTTTTGATAAAAGCTGAACTACTTTGCGCTGCCATCTATGAAGACTCATCCACTTATATAAGTTGGTAAAAAGTCCATACCCTTGTCAACTGTAAATTAAGGTCTTAGAGTCTGTAACTTTCGACTTTTGAACTTTTATCCTTTTTGTATTAGATAAGGATGTGAGGTATGACATGTCATAGTCACTAGTCAAAAGGCAATCTGTCTTTTGACTTTACATTGATTTTGTTGCCTAGATTAGTGTTTCCGGTGGCCTTCAAAGTATGACCGGCTGTAGGTGTAGTATAAAGTATCTCAGGTACTTGTTATTTGATTTAAACTTTATAACACTTTATAAAAGAACTCGAGAACAATATATATTATTCTTTAAAATCATATTATATTGTTCTAGTTCTGCTCTTTACTTGTGTTATTTGTTTCAATATAATTTGGTTCCCTACTTGATCTGCTAAGTTTTATAAGTATCTTCTAACACTGTAAAACTATTGCATTGATCGCATTCACCGGTCCTACAGATAATACTTACAAAAAATATATATTAAATAATGTATTAATTAGAAAAAATATTAAATAAGGGTAAATTAATATCTATTATATATAAAACTTGTAACTTATGTGTAAAAGTTATATTAGGTGTCTTAAATATTAAGTAAAATTACAAGTGTGTCCTCCAAAAATCCTTCATATAATATTATAGATAATACAAATATAGATTATTATTATCATCATTAATATAAAAGTACTTAGTAATTATATAGTTAAGTATTAAAATAATATACTACTTATTTTGAAATTATTATTATTATTGTATTATTATTATAATAAAAGTATTTAGTTCTTATATAGTTAAGTATTTAAATAAGATAATGCTTATTAATAAATTTAAATGTTAATATTGAAATATAAGTGCATGACCAGTGCTAGGGAGAAATGCAACAGTTTCACAAGGTTAGAGAGAAAGAAAAATACTTAAAAGATCAAATATGGAACCGGTTAAATGAAACAAAGAAAAAATTATAAAGAACACAAGCAGAACACAAGTAACTGCTTTCAAGAATGATGTATATTGCTTTAAAGTGTTTTACAAATATTATAAGGCTTAGTCCTAAGGACTGGTACCTGAGATACTTTATACTACATCATACCGCTGATCATACTTTGAAGGCAAGTTGGAACACTAATCTAGACAACAAGATTAATGTAAAGTCAAAAGGCAGATTGCCTTTTGACTAGTGACTATGACATACCATAGCTCACTCCTTATTTATTATAAAAAGGATAAAAGTACAAAGTAAAAAGTTACAGACTCTAAGACCTTAATATGCAGTTGACAAAAGTATGGAGATATCACCAACTTGTATAAGTTGTTGAGTCTTTGGATATGGCAACGGAAAGTTGTTCAACTTTTGTCAAAAGCATGTCAGAGAAAGCATGTCTTCTCTGTCTTTGGAAGAAATCAGTCTCTTGGCTTCGAAAGACATTGTCTTGAAGATTCAAAAGACTTTGTCTTGTAGATTCAAAAGACTTCATGTTTGGCTTCAGAAGAAATGGTTTTTGGCTTCGGAAGGTTTGAAACTTAAGGAATTTCTTAATACTTTTGACAAGTCTTTCAAAGTAACTTTCTCTGTACTTCGGTATGCATGCTGAGAGCTCTTTGATTGTATCAGCCTCTAAGTTAACTCTTACAAACTCTCCATAGACTGATGCTACTAAAACTTGAGAATACCTTTACTTGTGTTCTTTGTTTCAATATAATCCGGTTCCTATTTGATCTACTAAGTGTTCTAAGTCTATTCTAACACTGTGAAACTATCACATTAACCCCTTCACCGGTCCTGCAATTGATATTAGAGCATTTCAGGCTCTTGATTGTAAGATCTCACCTTCTTAGATCTCTTTAGTTTCATAAAACACTTACCAACTCAAACGGTAGCTCTCACAAAGGCTGATACAGAAACTAGTACCATGATAAAGCCTCCACTGACCACTCCAGATGACCTTGATACTTGGTGCCAATGTATGGAAGGGTTTATCAAGTCTCAAGATAGCAGGATGTGGAGATCTATTGTCGACTAACCTTACATCCCAAGCACCTTTTCAGCCATAGCTGGAGGTGGGATGATTCCTAAGGAAATGGCTGACTAATATGAGGAAGTTTGGAAGAAGATTGACATAGATCAGAAGGCAATGGAGGCCCTCAAAACTCAATATACAGAGGTTTTAAGAAGTGAAAAATTGCTAAGCAACTCTAGGATGCACTTAAGCTTATGTATGAGGGGTCTGATGAGGCTAAAGAAAACAAGAAGGACCTCATGAAGTAGCAGTTTGAGAACTTTGCCTGCAAGTCAGGTGAAACTATGACTCAACAATACTTTAGGTATTGTAAGGCCTGGTTCCCGGAGACCTCACAGTTGGAAAATCACAACATTATTATATATTACAATACATATTTCATAAAACGTTGCAGCAGAATTAAGTTAACAAAAACCATTCACGCATATAATTAATGTTGCAAAATAATACATCGTTGTAAGTTAGGGTTACAAAAATATCAATTAGTTGCATTACAATACAAAAAAATCAGTAAGCATGAACGGATTGCCAGTCTTGCCCTGCCGAGTAGCTTTACCCGCATGCCACCCTCAACATCACTTACCTGGCAACTGAAAATGCATAAAAGTCAGCGTTGCTAGGTGAGTTCTTGTTTTAAAGCGTTCAAAATACCTTGTATACTTTATATATGAAAATACCTGTTTCAACAAAACACTTCCTTTACTTTCGTAAATGAGCATTCATTATACATACATCAAAGTATAATCTCATTATCTTTCATTATCATACGCATTCGTTCTTTCATACTTATTCATTATCTTTCACTATTTCTAGATCCTGTCATAACTATACCCCATCCTTTGGCACAAAGCCACCTACTCCTCGGGGTTAAGCGACAAGGATCCCGTTTCGTACTATGGATCAATCACAAAGACTGATCCCCCTGTGTGAACCTTTATGGGTTAGCTACGGCCGCACACTATATGACACACAGTTGAGCTAATAACCCTCAACGGGTTATGAACCTCTTTAAATTTTGCATGCAATACTTTTTATTCATTTTTTATGTTCCACTTTGCATTAATCATTAATCTTTCACTTTCTTTAATGATAATACTTTACGTATACGAATATAATCACACCACGTAACGCCACATAAATATATAATATGGAACACAAGAATAACCCAAAAACATGCATAAAATAATCAAATATAAGCCACAAGTCAAATCAGGGTCATACCCTAAAATTCTACTTTTCCCAAAATTTTAGAAAATTTTCTAAGTTTTCTAGGTGCATGAGCACTATGCGGGCACATGAGGACTGCTTAGGTACATTAGCACTATGTGGGCGCATGAGTCAACACTTAAGCGCCTGGGAATGCATCCTGGGCGCATGGGGTACTGTTCAGGCGCATGACTAACACTTAGGTGCCTGAGCAAAAGGGTTGGGCGCATGGGGTACTGTTCAGGAACATGGTTTACGCTTAGTATTTTCAGACACTTTCCTAGGCACATGAGGACTATTGGGGCACATGAACTCCTACTAAGTTGTTCTAAGGTAAAATTTCAGGCCATGGGCCCTGTTTGGGCGCATGACCAACCATGGTCTACATTTCAGTAATAATTTCAAACCCAATCTACATATGATCCTGTTCTAAGCTTATATCTTTCATTCTAAACGACAACAACACATATACAACCATGAAACACATGTGCACATACACAAATACATACAGGTATCTATATAACAGTTGTAAAACATTTAAATTAGCATTTCAGCCCCAAGAAGTTTAGAAACACATAAAACTAGGGTCTAGAACTCAACTATAGCAGTCTTGAAGTAAAACTCCACCAAACTTGAAGTTAGCAAAAGTTCAAACACCTAAAACACACCAAAATAAACAACCAAACACATAGAACACTAAAAATCGATTTCAAGATCAAAAATCCATCAAAACCAAATGAATTATACAAGAAATACTTACTAAGATCAAACAACTTCTATCTCTTGTATATCCAAGAGAACAAGTTTCTTCTTCTTTCTTCTTTTCAAGTCGAGCAGCAGGTTGTAAAAAGGTGTTATGGGTGGCCATGCTCTTTTAAACAATAAAATAATAAGTTTTGTACTTTTTCCACTTTTCCCCCTTCCACTTTTGCTCATTTTCCTTTCTTTTGAGATACTTTCTTTACTTTTTCATTACTTTTCTTTTCTTTTATTTGACAAAGATTTCAGGTGTTATATGTGTGCCCCCATTAAAGAGGTTTCGTCCCTGAAACCTGTCAATCTTCAAACAATTGTGGGTTGTGCTGTCTTATTTCTTCCTCAGTCTCCCATGTAGAATCAGAACCCTTTTGGTGTTTTTGTTGCACACGCATAAGTGGAACCACTTTATTTCTCAACCTCTTCTCCTTTTGATCAATGATTGTCACTGGTTGCAAGCACTTTCTCAGATGAGATACATGGAATGTCAGATGAATTCCACTTAACTCATCAGGCAGTTCTAATCGATAGGCCACCTCTCGTACTTGAGCGATATTCGGAAAGGCCCTATGTACATTGGGCTTAGCTTGCCCCTTTTCCTAAACCAGATGATCCCTTTCCAAGGTGAGACCTTCAACATTACTTTATCACCCACGTTGAGCTCGATCGGTCTACGCCTTTTGTTGGCATACGACTTCTGTCTATCCTTTGCCACCTTCATAAAGGCTTTGATCTTATATAACTTTTCAGTCATAGCCTCGATCACCTCCATGCTTTCCAACTTCTTTTTCCCGATGTCACCCCAACATGCGGGCATCCTACACCTTCTACCGTATAGCAACTCATATGGTGGCATACCAATACTGGCATGATAACTGTTGTTGTATGAGAATTCCGCTAACGGTAAGTGATCATCCTAACTTCCTCCAAAGTCGATCACGCATGCTCAGAGCATATCCTCGAGCATCTGAATCGTCCTCTCAGACTGACCATCTGTCTGAGGATGGTAAGCCGTGCTTATGTGTAACCTCGTCCCCATCGCATCATGGAATCTTTTCTAAACCTTGGATGTGAACCGAGTGTCGCGGTCCGACACGATAGACACTGACACACCATGACAAGCTACAATCTCCTTGATGAACAGATCCGCCAGTCTTTCTGACGAACACGTCTCGAGGATCGGTAGGAAATGACCACTCTTAATCAGACGATCTACTATCACCCATATGGTATCATACCCCCTCGCTGTATGAGGTCGCTTTGTTATGAAGTCCATACGAGATAGCTTCGTTATGAAGTCTACGGTGATATGCTCCCATTTTCACTCAGGTATATCCAACAGTTGGATCTTCCTGTACGGCTTCTGATGCTCTGCCTTCACTTGCAAACAAGTAAGACACTTACTCGCATACTCCACTACATCGCGCTTCATTCCCGGCCACCAGTAATCTTTCTTCATGTCCTGGTACATCTTCGTGGAACCGGGATGAATCGAGTATTGAGTCTTATGAGCTTCATCCATGATTCGCCCCCATAGGTCTCCATAACAAGGGATCCACATCCGTCCAGTTCGGGTTCTAACACCGAGAGTGTTTTCACCCAATTATGCAACTAGGCCCTTTATTCGCTCAGAATTAATCCGATCCTCTTTAAGCGCTTCGTCCTGAAACTCCTTGACCTACTTCATCACATCAGCATTCATAACCAACTGATAGGCCTTCACCTGATTCGGCTCGGGTCTCTCCTTTCGGCTAAGGGCATCGGCCACAACATTGTCCTTACCCGGATGATAACAGATCTCCCAGTCATAATCCTTGAAGAGCTCCAACCATATCCTTTGTCTCAAGTTCCAATCCTTCTATTTGAAAAAGTACTTCAACCTCTTATGGTCGGTGGAGATGGTGTACTTCATGCCGTATAAGTTGATAGGATCAAATGCATCAATCTGTAATGATTTATGTAAACAATTCAAAGAAAACACAAACAATTGTAATCAAATCAAGCAAATATCAACAAAATTCACAATTTCATTGATATAGCAAAGACAATTACAAGAGTAAGAAAGCAGTACATACAAAATCTTATGTCTTCCTAATTTTACTCTAGTCTAAGCTATTTATACTACCAACAAACAAGAGACTATCTATTTACAATTCTAGTCCCTATACTAAGACAAAATTGTAAATGACACGCTAAGACTAATGTTAATCTTTCTAGAGTACTAACAATACTCCCCCTAAGATTGACATTTGTCTTCGGTCTTCAAAAGTCTTCTCTTTGTCTTTTTCTTCTCTTGTCTTTGCTTCTCTTGTCTTTGCTTCTGAATCTTTAAATTCTCTTTAACTTTTTCCATCCATCTTCTCTTGATCTTCTGTCTTCTATCTTCATGAATCAAAGAATTCTTCTTGTTCTTCTTTTATTTTGAACATAGGTTTCTTCTTGTACATCTGTATCTCCTTCAATGCATTCTCAATTGATGACTTGAATTTTCTAGCAAGCACAGCTTGTTTAGGTTTTGATTCATTTGTCTTTATCTCCATCAACTTCATTCTTTCCAAGGTATCCTTTGACAAGCATGCAATGTCAACATTAGCGTACAACTCAATAGGATGATTACTTTCTTTACAATACACCTCCAGTACTCCTTTCCTTGAGATTCTCATGAATTCAATGTCATTAATGTCTCTCTTCACGATATTTGTATAAGCGAGAGCTTTTCGCAATGAAATTCTTTCCATAGCTGCATTCATTACATTAATCATTGAAACAAAATACTTCTTATCATTTTCAGCAATATCAGGATTCACTTTCTCAAAACTTTGAATAGCAAGAAATGAGATATAAATTGGATGTAACAATTTGAGCTCAAAAACTCCAAATAAAGTAATCATATCGACATCCCAGTTCTCAATATTTCATACCAGATTCAGTTCAAAAGTCTCAGAATTATAAAACCATCTCAAGATAGGTTTTGTTCTTTGAGTACCTTCTATAACTTTCAACCCTGGATTGGTAACTTTATGAAAATAATGATCACAAAATTCCAACATAAAATGCTCTTCATCTTTCTTCCTTCCTTGATATTTATTTTGTTTCTTCAACTCAGTGAAATATTCCTTATCTTCTTATTCACATCTTGTCTGAAGAAAACTTGTATCTCGACTCATACCTCGGTTAAGTAATTCAACAAACATTTTCCCACGTTTAGTATTCGTTGGGTTAATCAGAGGTAATTTGTCTAACTCTTTCAAATCTTGCACAGGAAGCTTGATTATGCTTGAGTAAAAATGATATACATCACATACAACATTTACTCTTTTAATAAAAAATACATCAAATATCTCATCATACTTCCATGCAATGATTTTAACTTGGTTTGAGAAATCAGGAGCAATCATAACATTCAACAGTTCAGCTACTGACTGTCCTTTTTGAAATATGTTTCTAACCATATCACCTGTACTTCTTGATTTATATAATATATGCCTTTGCTCAGGAGTGGCTTTGTATGCTTCTTTCTCAGTACCAGCAAACATCTTCATCATCTCTTTTCTGCTTTCATAATTGCTGTATGTTCTTGCCATAGATTGAATTTCATTTGGTTTCAGCATTCTTGTTCTTTTGGTAATCTCCAGATATTGAGGATTGTCTGTGTCAAGAATAATCATCTTGTTAGCAATCTTTTCAGTTTCCTGAAAACTTCTGACAAGATTCCTCAATGATGTGGACTGGAGTCGTTTAAGACTTTTCCAAGGATAATTTCTTGCTTGTAACCATGACCTCAAAGCTATCACATTCATATCATCTAGATTAGGGTGATATAACTCAGACTTTGGTAAATCATCAACATTGATTACCTCTTGAGCTCTTACCCATTCTCCATGTTCTATTACTATCTCATTTGGATCAATTGGTGCTACAGACTCAGCTGTGACACACTTCTCATATTCATCATTAATTTGAGACACTGTTAATCCATCCAAATAGACTCTGTTGTACTTCATCTTCACCAGATAATTATATCTGTCTTCAAAATCAACAGGGATTTCATCTTGATCTTGAGTTTGTTCAACAGGAGATAAAGTTCTTTCAAAATTTAATTCATCAATGTCATCATCATTTAAAACTTCATCATACCAATCATCATCAAATTCATCTTCAATATCATCTAATGCCTCAATCTGTTCTTGAGACACTTTCTCTTGAACTTTTGAGTTTCATCACCAATTCTTTCTTCTTCATTACCTTCTTTTTCAATATCTTCTTCAACTCTTTGAATTTTGGATGAAGATTCAGGTAAAACTAAATCATCAACTTCATCAATCTTTCTTTTTCCTTTATCTATCACTTTAGGAGCTTCATCTACCGTTTGTGCAGCTTCAACATCTATTGGATTTATCTCAGATACTATTACAATATCTGAAGATGTTGGCTTTTGAGGCTCTTGATTCTCCCTTAGTTCTGCTTTCAGTTTCTCATTCTCCTCAGTTAATCTTTTGAATCTCTCTTCCAAAAGATCATAATCTTTAAGCATAAGATCAAAATTTTTTATGACATCATCTTTATCTTTTGTAGAACTCACAAGCTTTTCATTCTTGTCTTCTAAATCTTCTTTGAGCTTTTTATTTATATCTTTTAGCAAACTCACATCTTTTTCATGTTTCAAGTTTCCTACTCGCAACTTATCAAGTTCAGGTTTAAGATCAGCAATTACTTTCTCTTTAGCTACATTTTCCTCTTTAAGAACATTCAACTCATCCAAATCAACTATCTCCTCTATTTGTACAGACACATCATGTGTTGCACTTACAGGTATTTCTTGATTAATCATAAAAGCATCCATAAAGTCATACTCAAAGGTTTGATTTTGCACATCAGGCTCATGCTCCACCTCTACATGAATGTCAGCATCATCATTTTCAACTTCATGAACAGATTCATCATGAATCATATCATCTTCATCTTCAGTTACTTCATGCACAATATCATCTTGTAAATCATTACCTAATATTCCTTCACCTTCATGTTGAGCTTCATTAGCATGGTCAGACATGGTTCTATCACTACTTAATGATTGGTGTGTTTCAGCTCCACCACCATCATCATCATTATCATCATTAGAACTAGATGAGCTATTATTATCATGATCCTCTTCATCATCATCATCATCATTTTGCTCATCATCATCTTGAGGAGGGATTAGAGGAAATTCATCAATCAAATCAGCTGGATCTATTGGTTCACCTTCCAATAAATGATAATAATCCACTGTAATATCTACCTCATCATTAGCAATATTCCTCATGTATTCAAACATTGGAACATTTTGAGCACCAGTCAACATAGCTAGCCTCTTATATGAAATTTTAGACATATGTTCCAATTCAAGTCTATCTCCTCCAACTCCATAGACATGAATATCAGGATATTCCTTATTGATGATCATTTGAAGAAATCTGGGGTACATAAGGCATTTGTTCCTTATACCTTTCTCCAGATTGAATATGAATCCATTCAAGATCCATCTAGCCATATTAAATCTTCTGTTTGTTGCAATGGCTACAATAGGAGACGCTATGTCCACTGGGAATGAATTCCACCCAGCACTTCTCTTGGACATGCAGTGTTGAAAGATATAGCATAGAAGCTTCCAATGGTTATACACACGAGCTCTGAAAAACTATTTCTTTGGGAAATGATCAGGATAACCTATTTCCATGAATGCTTCTCTTGGATCATTGTGACCCAGTCTCAATGCAACTCTTATGGATTCTTCTGATACTTCTATCATACGATCCTTAGTCACAAAACCTCTTAACACTTTCCTTCCTTCATCATTCACTTCAACTTTAGCAGTGCTCCAGAACTTTCTGATTAGTCTATCATAAACCACTGTCTGATAGCACATGGAATATACATATTTGGTCCTCAGAAGAAATCTGATCATCTCCTCATATGATATGGCATCTTGGACTTCTTCATTGAGCAAAGCAGCAACATTATGCTTAGGCTCAAACTTCAAATCAGCCATCTGCATAAGTTTAAAGCAATGATATTAGAAAACGTGTGCATTTTTTAAAAAAAAATTGAATATGAGTTAGAACATGTGATGATGTAAGTAATAAACTAATGTGTTTAATGAATTTGACTTATAAACTCAACTTGTAATATTAATTAATGATAAGTGTAAGACATTTCTGTTTTTATAAAATTTTATTTATCAAGTTGAATTTTATTAAAAATAAACACATTTGATTATTT
>BJCO01809176.1:0-30392 GCA_018326465.1 Flaveria floridana
TTAAGAACGAACTAGGAATGATCTGAAACGTTTTGTGAAGTTGGAAGGGACGAACAGGACGCTCTGGGTCGACTAGGGTTGCAAGTATTCAAAGTGTCCCATTTTTCCACGAATTAAGTGGTATTTATAGGTATGGGTTTCTCATTCGTGCGACTGAACCATACGCATGGTTCAGTCGTGCGATTGAGCTATGCGCTTGATCCATACGTACGACTGAGAATTCAGTCGTACGACTGGTTCAATCTCATGCTCTAGTCTTACGACTGATCCAATCTCCTGGTTCAGTCGTGCGACTGAGTCATTCGCATGAAATTATTCATGCGTATGCTCCATTGGCATGGGCCATTCGCATGATGACTTCATAATGTTAAGTTTGAACGTATTAGTTATCATTACATCACACATATCAATTCAAACAATCACCTACCTATATAATTAATCAACCATACATTACACAACACATTAATGAAAAATTAAACATTATAAGCACATAGAACCATTTGCGTTTCATTAATCATCTTTCAATTACATATATGTAGGACGTTACAAAGATATTACATTAAGATCAGAATCTAGGTACATATGTATCAACAACCTTACAGTTAATAGCCAACAAGCAAAGTATCTTTATAAGATCTGGAGAATAAGAAGTTTAAAACCATTAAAATATAGTTAAAAGTTAGTAATACTACTGAAAATAAAAGTTTTGATGATTGGGTTTAATCTCGTAAACATTTTATGTTTAAAAACGCGTTAAAAACAGTGTGTTTGGGTCTAAAATAAATGTTTTTGCACAAGTCCAGTTTTGAACAGAAAATAATAAATTATTTGAAGTTAAAAACTTATGTTTTTAAGTATATAATAAACCCATAACAAGCAAGGTCTTCGGTGATGAATTTATACGTACGAAAAAGTCGAAAACCGACAATTTCGAGGAAAAAATAATGGACTGTTTTAGAACTGATATCTAACAAAATATTTCAGAATTTTTTTGGTATAAAAGATTCATTTTTAAACATATAAAATGGTCATAAGATATATATGGGTTGATGTCGGTTTATGCGTGTAAAAACCGTGCGGTTTCATGTCAAAATCATCGTATATGGGTAAAATTTGGGTCAAATATAATAGATCATATTTTTATAATAAAAATTGAAAAAAATAGTTTTATATATATTTTTTTATGAAAATATAATTATTTGATTAAAAATACTAATAAATTTTGAGTTGTGTTAAATAAAGTAATGTTTATAAAGTAATAATATAAGGGATAGTTTTCTTAACTAAAACTAGAATATGAATATATCATATTATTAATCTTAAATAGAATATTATTATGAATTAGTAATTACTTATTTATTTGTTTATTTACTTAATTAATTAATTAATTATTTATTTATTTGTTTGTTTGTATAGAACATAACTTAGTAAATTTTGCGTTATATCTTTTTTTATATACGTTCATGTGTTTATTTAGTGTGTTATGTGATTGTTGTTTAAGGGTTAAACAGTTGATTTAATAAATAATTATTTATTACATATAATATAAATTATTAAACCTAACTGAAAATCACCAACAGGTCTTTTCAAAATGGATTTCAAGATAAGTCTAGTGAGTTGGGTAAACAACTTATGTATTAGACTTATCACTCGACAATTAATAAATCCTTTGTGTTTAGAGCGTTAATTGGTCGTTTATTTTTCGGGCTTGCTTTTTGCTAGATCATCTGTCTATCACATTTGAATGTGATGTGAGTTTTCACAGCTCCTATTTTAAATAACATTTTGTTTAAGTATTTTGTGGGAAAAACATGCTATAATAATTTTTTTATGATATGATTATGGAATAACTGCGTGATCTTTATGATGGCCTTGAGTTGTTTTATTATTTGTGCACGGTTACCCTCTCCTTAGGACCAGTTGCACCACTCTGGTATGGAGGGAATATGTGTTGATAGGATTTGAGGGATTTTATGTCTTGGTTTGATTATAGGGCTCTTGGTTGCGATCATAGTCAGTGGACCTAGCTAGTCCTTGACGATCCAGGGGTTGATTTCGGGATAATCATGTCATTTATGAAAAGGAATTATGATAATCTTTTTATACAAACCTGTGAACTCACCAGCTTTTTACTATTAAACTTTTGGGCATGTTTTTTAGGTGATTAGGCATGCATGGGAATGAAAAGGGTTTTTATGGCAAACTTATCAAATTTGGATGCCACTTTTGGGACCCAATTTTCCGCTTCCGTTTAAGAATCCCTTATTAATATTTTAAAATAGTGTTATGTTATTATAATTAAGTTTTTTATGTTAAGACATATGTTTGGATCAATGTAATAACATCTTTATATTATAATAATGATTACTTTTGGTATCCATGATTTGTTTGCTTAATAATTATTGGAAATAATCCAACTTCCGTTATCTCCGTCACACACGTGCCCTTCCGGTGCGGTTTTCGGGGTATGACAGAAGCACTCTGATAGGTTTCTTCTGTTGGATTCGCCACACCATTAATGTCTGTTGGGATAGATCCATGTTGTTGCACTTCAGGCGATGTATCAGGAGAAGTTGTTGGCAATGAAGTTAGACCGGCCTCTGCTAATGTACTTTCAATATGTGCTTGTCTAACTAGATCAGCTTATAAAGGAACTTCTTGAGCTTGTACATAAGTAGATGATGCAGGAATCATTGGGACATTATCTTGTACAACTTTAGATATATCAGATGCAGTTCCTTGCTGATTATCTGCAGTTGACAGATTGAGTTGATTAAATGATTTTGTAAGAAAGTCAATATCAAACAACCAATCAAGACTAATGGAGGACTTAGGAAATGAATGCTCATTGAATTCAACATTTGTTGATTCATCAATGATGTTTAATTTGGGATTAAACACTTTAAATGCTTTAGAAGTAGATGAATATCCAAAAAGAATCCTTTATGAGACTTGTGAGCAAAATTCCTAAATGGTCTCTGGTGTTTAATATTGAGACATGACTACCAAAAGATTTAAAGAAACCAATGAATAGTTTTCTATGAAATAGCAATTTATATGGTGTTCTGTTGCTCTCATTGACTATCGAATTTCTATTTCGTACACAGCAAGCTATGTTAACTTCTTCTACCCAAAAGGTGATTGGTAGTTTAGCATCATCTAGCATGGTTCTTGCTGCCTTAATTTGTGTTTTATTCCTCCTTTAAGCTACTCCATTTTATTGTGAAGTTCTAGCTGCGCTGAATTAATGAGCAATACCTTTATGTGTACAAAATCAACTTAAGTCATCATTTTCAAATTTTATACCAGTATCACTTTGAATTAGTTTACTTTTAAATTTGGTTGGTTTTTAATCTTAGTGATAAAGTTTTTGATGAAATGTGATGATTTGTTTTTATGAAGTAGAAGACCTATGTGATCCTTGAAAAGTTATCTATGGTTACCAAACAATATTACTTTTTGCCTATGCTCATGATGTGAGTAGGGCCAAAAAGATCCATGTGAATTAACTTTAATAGAGTACTGTTTGTGTTCATAAAGTTAGGCTTATGGAAAGTTTTATGTTACTTCCCTTTGAGACACGCTGAACAATGATCAACAGAATGAAATTCTTTCATAGGTAAACCAATGACATGGTTCCCTTTGACCAATTTGTTCATGTTTTTGAAATTTATGTATCCCAAAAATGTCGTGCCATAGTTGTGACTTCGAAAGTAGACACATTTCTTGTGTAGGTTAGATAGAATTATGGTTGAGCACATATATATTATTCTTCCTTGGTGTTTTCAAGACAACCCGTTCATTAGGAATTATAAACCCTAGTTTTAAAATGTAGCAATGAGTATCTGTGATATGAGTAGAATATTTCTTATCATAGATTTATAACAACTCAGCAGATTGAACTTCATTGTTCATGTTAGTTGACTTTATCAAAGCTCAGCTAGCCATTTGTCACTGTCCACTCACTTGAAATTCTCCCACCTTGAGAATTTCCTCTGAATGCCACCGTTATTCCTTGTATGTGCTTAAAATCATTCAGAAGGGAATTGTTTCCTATCATGTTACGTAAAATCCACTATCCACATATCAAATGTTGTTGGACTTTCTAGGATGACCCTGCATGCACAAACAAATTAGTTAGAATGTGGAACCCAAGCCAAGATGGTCTTGGGTTTCCTATTTCTATCTACAACTATGACTTTCTGATACGAGCCTCGTATTATTGATTCAACAGATTCATCAAACTTAGGTTTAGAAAATATAGCTTGACTTTCATCATTGAAGGACTTTGGCTTATATGGTTTGATGATGTAACACCCGGAAATTTTGTCAGTTAAAAGAAAAAAAAATAAGAAAAATGACAAGAAAAGTATTTTTGTAAGAAAAGAAAGGAGAGCCAAAGTGGAGGGGTTAAAAGTGTAAAAAGGGCAAAATAATATTATTATTATGTTTAAAGTGGGCATGGGCGCCCACAACTTCTGGTACATCACTACTTTCGGGATTTTAGAGATAGAGAGCATAGATTTTATCGAGTTCTAGAGAGAAGAAGAAGAAGAAGCTGCTAAAAGGTGAGATTTTCTTGTAAATGTTCGGTTTCAACCGAGTTTTTAGTTTTAGAACCAAGTTCTACATGTACTTATGTATTTATGTGTGTCCGGACATATGTGTTCTTGGTGTTTTAGGTGTTAGAACTCTTTGAAAGCTTGAGTTCGAGAAGTTATTTCAAGGCTGCAAAAAAGTGAGTTTCTAGACCCTGATTTTTCTATTCCTAAAAGTTTTGAGGCTGAAAATGCATGTAAAAACATTTTTACAAATGTTATGTGTGTTACCGTATGTATGTGTGTTTGTGTATGGGCATGTTATGCTTGTTAAGGCTTTGTTAGTGTTAGAATGGTAGTGATAAGTTTAGAACAGGTTAGAATGATGTTTAGGGCTGAAAAAAGTAGTGAAACATGTTAGACAAGTGGTCATGCATCTAAGTAAGGCTGATGCGCCTGAAATTTGCCTTAGAAAAGTGTAAGTAATGTTCATACGCCCAAACAGTACCATTGTGCGCCTAAACAGGGCACATGCGTCTGAAAAAAATAGACTTAGAGAGTCTAAGTAAGATTGATGCGCCCAAACAGTACCCTCATACGCCCAAAATGTGGTATGAGAATACCAAGTATAGGCTGATGCGCCTAAACAGTAGCCCATGCACCTAGAAAATGCCTTAGAAATACTAAGTACATGCTGATGCCTCTGAATAGTAGTTCATGCGCCTAGTTTTGCTGAAATGCCTAAGTATAGGGGTGATGCGCCCAAATAGTGTTCATGCGCCCAAATTTTTACTCATGCGCCTAGGTGTAGGCTCATGCGCCTAAACAGTTCATGCGCCCAAAAGTGAGAAACGACTAAGTATAGGGCCATGCGCCCAAATAGTGATAAAACACTTGAACAGCCCTCATGCGCCTGCATAGTGTTAAAACGACTAACACTTAAAAATTTTTTCTGAATTTTTGGGAAATCAGATTTTTAGGGTTTTGACCCTAGTTTGACCTAGGGCTTCTATAAGCTTATTTTATGCATAGTTATGCTTTGTTCTTATGTTCCTTATGTATATTGATGTATAACGTTACGTAGTGTGTTTATAATCATAAACATGAAGTACTATCATTAAAGAAAGAGATAAGATTAATGAAAATAAAAGTGGAACATAAAGAACGAATGAAAGAAAGGCTTGATAGCAGAATGAAAGGAGGAACACAACTCATGAGAGTTGATAGCTCAACTGTGTGTATTATAGCGTGCGATTTTGGCTAACCCATAAGGGTTCACACACAGGGGGATCAGTCTTGGTGACTGATCCATACTACAAAACAGGATCCTTGTCACTCGACCCTGGAAATAATGAGGCTTTGTGCCGGGAATGGTGGCTCCAGGCCACGGGCTTTGTGCCAATTAGTAATGAGGCTTTGTGCTCGGAATGGTGGTTTCGGGCCACTATGGGGGGAAAAGCTTGACATGATCTAGAATTAGTACGAAATGAGCGAAATGATAAAGTACGAAACAAACGAAATGATAAAGTACGAAACAAACGAAGTGATAAAGTACGAAACGAACGATAACGATAAAGTACGAAATGAACGAATAAGTGAGATAAGGAATAAAGAATAAGGTTATGCCTTGTCATATGTATGATGAATGCTTACGTACGAAGTAAAGAAAGTATTTTCTTGTATGAACCGTATAAAGTATTTTGATACTTATAAAACTAGAACTCACTCAGCAATGCTGACTTTTATGCATTTTCAGTTGGCAGGTAATGTTGCGGAGGATGGCACACGGGGAGGCTACTCGGTAGAGCAAGACTGGCATCTATTCACGCATAATATTATTTTTGTTTCGTAATGCAACTAATGGATTTTTCTTTTGTAACTTAAACAATGTTGTGTTGCATAACAACAGTAATTATCAATGAAATGAATGGCTTTTGTTAAATTTATTTCCGCTGGTTATTTTATAAATTACATATTATACATGTAATGGTGCGATGATTGCCCAACTGTGAGGTCTCCAGGAACGGGGCCTTACAGATGAATCTTGATGAATTGTGTTTGTTTGTTACTATCTCTTCATCAAAAGAATTGTCAGATGTGTAATCAAAAAGTTGATCTCTATTGCTATACAAAAATCTGTCACATTGTTGATTATATTATTCTTGTTTGTGTTGAGTCCTAATGGTAGGATTCAAATTTCTTATGATTTAATGTTTTCTTTTATTGTACTCTAACAGCCCTTGGATGCCAAGTATCATGAAGTTCAGCATCATTTTTAGAATTATTTCCTAGATTTCTAAATGATGGACTTGCATGATTTACAAATTTTGGTGAGATAGTTGAAACTTGCTTTTTCTATGGTGATCTCAACCCTTTCATTCAAAAAAAGCAATCAGAAATATTATGATTGTTCATTACAAACTAAACACTACTAAGTGAAGTAGCATTCAACTGTAGTGTGATTTGATATGAAACAGTTGTCACAATACTTCTGGTTGTTCTTAGGTTAAGATGTTGAAGTTTTCATTTAGATTTGCTTCTTTGACTATTTTTTTAGATGAGGAAGCAATCTCAGTATTCTTGATCTCAGCAGATTGTTTCACAACTCTACTAGTTGAGGGTTTATATGAATGGTTTTGCTTCCTTGCTAATTGTTTATATTCTTTTACAAGCTTGTTGACATAAGTCTTAGAGAAAATATCAAACACCACTTGTTTTCCTTTTAACATATTTGTTTTTTATTATGGTTTTGCCTTTGATGATGTTTAAGCTTTTAAATGATGAGGATGCTTATGTTTATTCCTTGGATGAATCATAATCGAATTTTGTTCGAATTTTTATGTGTTTTGACCTTATTATTAGATTTGCTTTTAGCAGATGATTGCATCATAGGTTTTGCATCTTTATCAATCATGATGCTTGCTGGACTAAATTTCATAATGGGTATGATTGCTTTGACTAGACTTTTAGGCTTTGCAACATACACTAGTTTGTTTGAGCACTCTTTGATCTTAATTAGGTGACCATTTTTAATATTTTCTAGATCAGTTTCCACATAAACTTGATGTTTATTTTATGGATTTGTTGTTTGAAAAATGTAGCAGATTTAGTTTCAATAACTTTAATGTCTGTTACATCTGCTTTCATCAAAGGCTCAGGCATGGCAATGTAGTTATCATTATATGGTGGAGGACATGCATTGTAGCTTATTCCAGTCATATCCTTTGGAACTTTTTGTGCATCAAGTAACTCTTGATGCTTGGTTGATGAGAATTGGTATTTCTCTAATTTGATTTCTGTAACTGAGTGATCAAATTTTGTCTTTATTAACAACTGAGTCAAATTCTCAACCGAAGCTTCAAGGGCATACTTCTCTCCATGAAGCTTTTCAATGTCTGCAAGATGAGATTTAATTTTAGTTTCAAAACCTCTTATTTCTTGTTTTATCATTTTAGATTTAACCATTTCACCTTTTACCATAAACGAAAGATTATGATTATGTTCTTTGTAGCCTTACACCTCATTGATGCATTTTTGGCTACACAGATTGGCGTTTACCACTTCTAGCATTAGAGTTGGAGGATTATTGATATGAGACATGAGAGCATAGTTTTGATAGCTTGGCTTGACCTCCTAAGCATACATGCTCCAATCACATACTCCATCTTAGCTAATGACAAGTGCATTAGGGGGAGGTTCAGATGAAGAAAGAGGTTGTTAATAATGTGCAGTATGATGATTTTCTTGATGATGAGATGATTGATGATGAGATCCTTAATTACCTTTATATGAATGAGAGCTTTGACTTTAGGAATGATAAGAAGCTCTTGAATATATGTTGTTGCTGCTTCTTGGTGCATTATATTCTCTTAAGAAGAGCCCGTTCACACCATAGTTGGAACACTTAATTAACCTTGGTTTTGTCAAATCCAAGTTTAGTGTTCATATTCAGGCTTAGCTTCTGTAGAATCGGTGTTGGTCTCTCAATACATGATTTACCTCATAAACTCGCTAAGTCTCACTTGGTTGATGAAGCAGAATCTCTAACTAAGTTGAAATAATATAATAGTTAATGAACACAACAATGGTTTTCAAGATACTTGTATATATTACTTCTCAACTCAATGTTACAAGACTCTAACAAGCATGGTTTGATGAGTTACAATGAGAAACTATATATACTACTATCCATAGTCGTTTATACTTGGATGACCAGCTGTAATTTACAACTAGATAAATACTACATTGGTAGAAGTAAAGCATATAAGATAAAATACTATTCTAGATTAGGTAGTCATGATAGGTCCATGACTTTCC
Source organism: Flaveria floridana (assembly GCA_018326465.1). Lineage (NCBI taxonomy): Eukaryota > Viridiplantae > Streptophyta > Magnoliopsida > Asterales > Asteraceae > Flaveria > Flaveria floridana. The sequence continues at coordinate 8,856 of BJCO01809176.1, forward strand.
TTTTGTGACCAACTGAAGATGGTAACTTTACTAGTTGATAAAGATGAATAGTGGAATAAAGTATGGTCAACTATATGGGCGTGGAAAAGCGTCATGCAGTATATCAGAGTTGGTAGTAGATATCAGACAACACATACTTTTGTCCACTGGTTCATCGTTGGTTCTTCTGAAGGTAAATGGCTTCAGCAGAATAAGTTCTTCGGAGGCCATTTATACTTAGGAAGAATCAACATCTTTCGAGTCTTCTGCAAGTCTTCATGACTTCATTCTTTTAAAGACTTTGCCATGGATCTTCTAAGTGTGAATACTTCAGAAGAAGAACTACTTAGTCTTTGGAAGACTTAGTTCCACCTTCATAAGTTCATCATAGAAGACCAAGTTCAACCTTTGGAAGTTTATCATATATTTCGGAAGGAAAACTACTTAGTCTTAGAAGACTTAGTTTCGTAAGTTTATCATGGAAGACTAAGTTCCACCTTTAGAAGTTCATCATATACTTCGGAAGGAAAACTACTTAGTCTCAGAAGACTTAGTTTTCCTTTGGAAGCTCTTCATCTTTAAGCTTCGGATGATCTTCAACTTGTCTTCAGAAGAGTTGCTTTAGCTTCATAAGACTTCTTCAATTGTACTTCAAAATTCTTCTAAGTGTTGTTTTGGTTTCACCAGCCTCATATGATCCAACAAACTTACCCTAGGCTGATGCTACCAAAACTCTACTCCTTTAGGTCTTCAACACCAGAGAGAGAAAATATTTGTCTGTCTTCTTGTTCTTCCTTGATGTGGTGGTGAGGAGCTTGTACAGGTCATTTGTGGACAACAAATCAAGTTTCTTGCTCTGCATGACATGCACTCGTTGCTGTGTCCCTCTAAAGAGAGTTAGTTGATAGGAATTGTAGTCATATTCCCATCTATTTATAGGATCAGAAGTTGGGCCTTTAACCATCTGTAGTAAGGCTTTACCTTTTATGGTTGCACCTTCTTCCACATTGTTTGCTCTCTTCTTTAACTCTTCTTCAGTCTTGGCTTTCTTTGTTAGTTCATCCAGATGAAGACTGCTTAGATGATTTCTGATGTGAGCAGCAACTTGAGAGTTAGAGGGATTGGAGAATGCTTTCTTTACTAACTCACCAATGTCAAATCTGATGGAGTGTAGCTGAGATGAAGTATTGAGTCTGTTTACTTCACCATTCTCCCTTTCCACAACAAAGTTATGAGAAGGTTCATCGAACCTCCACTGGACAATTCTCCATCTAGGATTGAGGGGTGGTGTTGGCAGCTTATCCCTTTTCCTAATATCCAGTAGAGTCACCAGTCTCCTTCTTAACTTCTTCTCTTCTTCCTTCAGAGTGTCTGAATTAGTTGCAAGAATTTGGAGAGCTTGGTCCAGTGTTCCCCTAGTATGATCAAGGAATGCATCTCTTATGAGGGAAGTGGAAGAGCCATCAATGTATTTGAGCTTAATTGACTCTTCCTCACAAGAGATGTCGCTCAAGGTTGTGCAGTTAATGTGCATTTTTTTAATCCCCTTGAACTCTTCTAAGGTTAGGGGCTTAGAAGGTTTAGAATATGGTTTGGGTAATGATTGGGTTAGGGGTTGTGTTCTGGGTTTAAGAATAGGTGGTGGTGGTGGTTGTTAGGAAGCAGAGGGTGAGGGTGTACGTAAGGCTAATGGTGTGGGTTCGGGGTGCAAGGCTCAGTGGTTGGTTTAGTTTTAATATGGAAAGGAAAATGTGTGGGCATAGGTTGTGGTTTGGGTGCGGGTGTTGGTTTGGGTGCCATCTTCTAAATACTTGGTACTTGTGATACCTCCTACCTTCTTCCTAAGCGAATGTCAGCCTTGATTTCACTGACTTGTCGTTGTAGGGTCTTCTCTGACATGGGACCCACTTGCTTGCCGATAAAGCCATGGGCTTTAAGATAGGCATTCATCCATTCCCTATCTTTCACCTTTTTGGCAGCTGCAAGTTGTGCCTCTTCCTCCTCCTTCTCCCTCAGCTTTTCTTTGGCAGTCCTCTTCCTCTCCTTAATGATTTGATCTTGTTCTTTGAAGAAAAGAAACAAGATCATCTCACTATCATGAGGTGCCAGCTCCTCTTGAGAATAGCCTCTAGAGCAGAGAAAGGCTATCCTCTCCAACCTCTCCTTTTCCATACCTTCCTCCTTTTTCCTTTTCCCTTCCGCTATGGCCAACATTGCTGCTTCTTCTTTTTCCTTTTGTAGCAAGGTTGCCTTCTCTAGCTTTACAAGCTCATCAAGTTAGAGTAGAACTATTTCTTCATTGTCTACTCCCAGGCTAATGAACCTGTCTATCACCTCCACTCTCATTTTGTTGTTAATACTTTCTTGGGCGGCTACTGCTGGTTTGCTTCTTGCAGGCAGCAACTTCCCAGTATCAACTCTTCCCTTTCTTTTGAGTGTTTCCAACTTTTCCTCCTCTAAAAGTTCCTTAGCAGTGAGCTTCCTCTTCCCCTTAGGATTAGAGGAAGATTCAGCCTTTGGAGACTTAGGCTTAGTGGGTTCAGGTTATGGAGAATGGGGTTGGACATATGCTGTCTGAGATAGGGGAGTTGTAAGGAAGTCCTGACTGTTTACCTCAAAGTCTAGTTCAAGAATGGCCTCTGTGATGAACAGGTCTTTGGACATGTAAGATAGTTCCATGATTCCTTCTAGAGCTTGAATTTCTGCTTAGAAAGAAACTTGAACTGCACTACCTGACCCTTCTACATTGAATGTTAGGCCATGAGTCTATATATCCCCTTCAAAGTTGATCTCAGATTCAATAGAGACCTTAAGTTGACTAATTTCCTCTTCAAAGGTAGGAGGTGCACTTAGTCGTTGAAGCTCATAAGCTCCAAAGTAGGCAACAAGTACATCGGGGAGGGTTGTTCAAAGGAGGAGCTTATCAAAAATTTGGTTAGAAACCTATTAAGGTTGTAAGCATCCTTGGGTCCATTTGAATTGTAATGGGAGCTGGTTGAGGGAAGATGGTTGCAAGGTGTTACTGTGCATGTTAAAAAGAAGAAATGATATGATAGGAAGTTGTTATGATGACAAGGCTGGGTTCCTCATGTTCTTGTTTCTGTACATTCTCCCCCTTTCTGGTAGCATTATCTTGAGAAGTACATGATTAAGGAAGATCTTGAAACTTGGTATGTATATGCCTAACAGATATTTTAATCTATGTCTCAGCTAGTTAAGCCTTGAGATTTTCAATCTCAAGTTGCTGAGTGGCAGGCCTATCTTCTAAAGTCCTAACCTTGAATTCAAGGTTTGAGACTTTAGAAAGTAGGTAACTGATTGTGAATTGCATACTACCCTTATCTTCTTTTGAAGAATCATTGGTGGATGAGATAACATACCTGGTATGTTCATCATCACCACCAGATATGGCTTCTTGGTTGTCTTGCGTTGCTCAAAGCCTACCATTATGGAGTTTGGTATGGCTATAAGCGATATAGTCATGGCTTTGCTATCGATGTCCGTCTTCTTGAAGTCTTCATCAAAGTAGCCCTCAACAACTTTCTCAATCATGGCACCATTACCAGCCGGCATTGCCACCTTTGACTTTAAGGACAATAAGTGATAGATCTCCATATTCGGCTGTCTTGATACTTGATAAAACCTTTAATATGTTGACACCAGGCTCTGAATTATCAGGGGTGATAATAGGGGCCTTGGTCATGGTTTCCATCTTAGTCTTAGAAAATTTCTAGTTAAGAGCCATTTGAGTAAAATGAATGAGTATGAATAAACAAGACTGATTTATAATGGTTAGATCTCACAATCAAAAGCCTAAAAAGCTCTGATACCAATTGAAGGATCGGTGTTGGTCTCTCAACACAAGATTTACCTCACAAACTAAGTGTCACTCGGTTGACGAATCAGAATCTCTAATTAAGTTGATAATAATGTAATAAGTTAATGAACACAACAATGGTTTTCAAGATACTTGTATATATTACTTCTCAACTCAATGTTACAAGACTCTAACAAGCATGGTTTGATGAGTTACAATGAGAAACTATATATACTACTATCTATAGTCGTTTATACTTGGATGACCAGCTGGAATTTACAACTGGATAAATACTACATTGGTAGAAGTAAAGCATCTAAGATAAAATACTATTCTAGATTAGGTAGTCATGATAGGTCCATGACTTTCCTTTTGTGATCAACTGAAGATGGTAACTTTAATAATTGATAAAGGTGAATAGTGGAATAAAGTATGGTCAACTATATGGGCGTGGGAAAGCGCCATGCAGCATATCAGAGTTGGCACCAGATGTCAGACTACCCATACTTTTGTCCACTGGTTCATAGTTGGCTCTTCCGAATGAAAATGGCTTTGGAAGAATAAGTTCTTCCGAGGCCATTTAAACTTTGGAAGAATCAACTTCTTCCGAGTTTTCTACAAGTCTACATGACTTCATTCTTCGGAAGACTTTACTTTGGATATTCTAAATGTGAATATCTCAAAAGAAGAACTACTTAATCTTCAAAAGACTTAGTTCCACCCTTGAAAGTTCTTCATATACTTCGGAAAGAAAACTACTTAGTCTCATAAGACTTAGTTTTTCTTCGGAAGCTCTTCATACTTTAAGCTTTGGGAGATCTTCAACTTGTCTTTGGAAGAGTTGCTTTAGCTTCGGAAGACTTCTTCAATTGTACTACAAAATTCTTCTAAGTGTCGTTTTGGTTGCACCAGCCTCATATGATCCAACAACTTCTTCCCTTTCCTGAAGAATTTTTTTGCTCTTAAAATAATGTTGGCCATTTGCCATTGGAGATCTATTCTCAACATCACCAGGATCCATCTTTTCCAGATCATCTTGAATCACATAAGCAGCTGTGAGTCTTCGACCAACATAGGCTTGAAAACTTGACACAAAAGCATTGTAAGTAGTTTTTTGTTCATTATTTGTGTGATTGCATGATTTGAATATTTGACTTGCAGATTGAGGAGCGGAGGGTGATGGCTTGTTTAACTTGTATGAGGGGCTAACCAAATGTTATAGATTTTAGGCTATCTGGAGCTAACATAAAGTCATCTTCTTCTGTAACAAAGGCATTTCCCGCTGAATGGCTTTTAGAAGGAAATTTATATGCCTCTATAACATGTGGAACTCTATATATCTTGATCTTTCATCTAGTTCTAGAGCTTTAATCTTAGCAACCTTTATGTCTAGATTGGTGATAACAAGGTCAAGATTGTCCTTAGGCATTCACACTCTACTTCCAACTCTCAAACAAAGAGTGAAGGATCTTCTTGTTCAGATTCTTTTCCTTATGAGTGACACCCATAATATCAATATCATTGACCAGCTGCACAGACCTATGGCTTCTTTGAGATTGATTCACCTTTGATATGATAAAAAGTCTCGTACTGATGGATCAATTTATCCTTGTTGATCTCAGTGACTTCACTACTTCCCTCACACGTGATATTGAGTGCATCCCACACTCCTTTGGAAGTTATATGCTTCTCAAGTCTTTTCATGTCACACCCCCGCTTGTAGCGGAAACACGAGGATGTAACGGAGGGGATTGTCACAACACCTAGTTAGTTTTATAGAGACATAATAAATGCAAAGATCCACGTGTCATGACGTCACCCGACACAATGGTACTTGTGTCTTGGTTAGTCAGTTCCACGACCAGCATAGTCCATCGATTAATCAATATCAAATCCAACATAATATCCAAGAAACAGAAATATTCAACATAGTAATCACAAACGAGTTCAAATGATAGTCAAAACACTAATGTAGATCTACTGAAATCCTTAGGGTCTCTTCTAAGCCATCGGCTCTAGCTATGCCCTTTTATTTTTATCACTTGAAAAGAGATATGCTCAAAAGTCAACACAAGGTTGGTGAGTTCACAGGTTTAAAAGCTTGTAGCTGCGTATGAGTTTATGGACCATAAGTGTATACAGTTTATCACAAGTAATATCACATAAGCATCACAACTAAACCTATGACGAACCACACAGCAATTGTCAAAACATATTTACCCGAGAGTCGATCATAACCACAGTCAGTCTCAACTAGTTTACTAACATACATGGGTGAGGGTGTCAACCCAATAGTACTATCAATACCTGTCCACCGGCTCCAACACCGGAGTTAAATAGTTGTGATTAAAGAACCACACGATAACACATGTATAAGATATAACTTGTAAATAGTAGCATGTTAATCCAAAATAAATTGAGTTCACAGCTGAAAGGAGTGAGCATACTTTTCCCCCAAAGATGTATACAATTGTTATGAAAATGTGATCGTGAAACTCACCTTGATTTGATCCAGATATAAGGTAATCAAAAGCTTCTAGTATGCGCACAAATGACAGTAGTCAAACACCTATAATAATACAATAATTGAACTTGTAATCAAAACTAATGTGTGACATAGTATCTCTGGTCTGCTTTGTGTCGGTTCGGGTTTGACGCGCTACTCGCTTAAAAGATATTTATTTATTTCTCTCTGTATATAATTAGTTGATTACTCTTATATTTAGGCACAAGAGAATATATATATACACACACATATACTTGGTTAAAACACACTATAATCATATACCGATAATGCTATGCTTTAACCACATACCACACTTGCAATATATATTCCTATTATAATATACCCAAATCGATGAACCCTTGTTATATATATAAATTACGTACACACTCATATATAATCATATACATATAAATAACAAAAATACATTCATATATACCTCAACATATAGTAACCAATGCACTTTGCTCGACACCCACAACATATACAATTATATATATTCTTGGCTTATACCTTCACACCCATACATTATAACGCCCACAAGCTATATGTAATATATTTATACACTCATGATACATAAGCCCACACACACTACACAATAATACCCACACCCAAACGTCATTACATTCACACACTCACATAATGTTAATCACACACACGATATTAACAATAAAAGAAAAAAAAATCAAATTTAAAACATATAATATGAACCACACAGCAGCCTTCGGCTGCTGCGTTTGGTTCTCCTCAACACACACACACAAACACAATATATACACAACACACACTTTATATGTACATACAGACACTTGAGCACTCACATAAATATATATAAACACATACACGCAACTTATGTATATACATACAAATATATAAACATTATGCAACACACACACACTATAATATAATCACCTACATTTTATATACATTCACATACAATGACACACACATAATATATATAGATATATACATACAAACAGCAACATACATCCACAGTAGCCTTCGGCTGCTGTGTCTTCTTCGACACACCCACACATACTTATATATATATCCGGGCAGCACACATACATACATATCCTTCGGGCAGCCCCACATCACATATATATACAAACGTTTGCGCAGGGGTACACACACACACTATTTCAACATACAAATGAATAAATACGTATATATGCACACAACCGAACACATACGCACACATTTCATCATATATACATACATACGAACACACACAATGTATGCACAGCAGCCTTCAGCTGCTGTGTGCTCCTCGGTCCACCGCACACATGATTATGCATACACACAGTCGCATATATATACGTAGCAGCAACACACACACACATATATATACGCTAATGCACCCACAGCAGCAACCATGGCTGATCTGTGGTGCCGAGAACCACCGTCGAACCATCACACCATTCAGAAGCAAAACCCGCAACCGACATTGACGAAACGGAGTGAAACAAAACTCACCTTGATCTTTTATCTGTGAAACGAGTAAACGGCAAGACAACGGCGACAAACGACGGCTAACGGCGACCGGAAGAGGCTGATTTCGGTGGTTCAGCGGCGGTAGAATGGTGACGGCAGCGGTAGGGTTGTGAAGGGGGATCGGTCGACGGTTTTCATCAATTTGCATATTTATATTGATATTTACAACTAGGTCCCTAGACTATTTTGGAATTAATTCTTTTTAGTTTGAAAATTTTTTATTTTAGACCCTGAACTTTTTATTTTATATTTAACTAACCCAAACTTTATAACCGTAACCCTTAACCAACCAATTTAGAGGAAATATATACACAAGCTACGACGTGATGTAAAATAATATTAACACGTTCAAGATTTACGGCGTCGCGAGCGCGACTTTATAGATTATATATACATATATATAGCAATAATAATAAAAGTAATAGTAATAATAATAATAATAATAACAATATTACTCATAATTATATTGGTATCGATTAATAAGTCGATTTGGATTAACACGTAAGACAAATAATACGAGAATTCAGAATCGGAACAAATTAATTACATGACAATAATAATGATACGAAGAGAGTTAATGAATTTCGTGTCAATTAACGGACCTGATAGTGACGGATGTCACAGTATCTCCAGTTGAGGGAATTTTGTCCCGAAATTCAGCTAAAGTTAGATCCTGAAGCTCTATCCATGAACCGATGCAGATATTTAAGTTTCATATGGTCTTCCTGTTCCTACGTAAATTTTGGAACTCTCTTAGAGTTCCAACTCACACTGACAATTAGGATCTTGCTGCATTTCAATCGTTTGACTTCCCGATCCATGACTTCTTTCGGTTCTTCCGTAAAGTGGAGTTTCTCGTCAATCTTGATTTCCTCAATCGGTACGTGAAGAGATCCATCAGCCAATCACTTTTTAAGGTTCGACATATGGAATGTATCATGCACACCACTGAGCTCTTGAGGTAGCTTTAACCGATATGCCACAGATTCTTTCGGTGATCTCGAATGGTTCAACATACCTCAGAGCTAACTTTCCTTTCTTTCCGAATCTTACAATACCTTTCCACTAGGAAACTTTTAACAACACACGATCACCCACATTGAATTCCAGCGGTTTTCGCCTGTTATCCGCGTAACTTTTCTGACGGTCTCTAGCTGCTTTAAGTCTGTCTTTGATCTGGAATATCTTGTCGATTGTTTCCTAAATGATCTCAGGGCCTGTCAGTTGACTTTCTCCCACCTCAGACCAACAAACTGGCAATCTAAATTTTATCCCATAGAAAGCTTCAAACGGAGCACATCCAATGCTCGAATGATAACTGTTGTTGTAAGAGAACTCAACCAGTGGCAAATAGGTATCCCAACTCTCATCAAAGTCAATCACACATGCCCTAAGCATGTCTTCTAGAGTCTGAATCGTACGCTCACTTTGCCCATCTGTTTGAGGACGATAGGCGGTGTTTAGATCCAATGGAGTACCCATTGCCTTCTGAAGCGTCTGCAAGAACCGTGACGTAAACCGACTGTCGCGATCTGATATGATAGATACATGCACACCATGCCTAGCCACAATTTCATTTACATACAATCTCGCTAACTTCTCCGTCTTATAATCCTCACGAATTGGTAAGAAATAAGTGGACTTCGTCATTCTATCCACTATCACCCAAATCGAATTGTGACCACTACTGGTCCTCGGCAGTTTGGTGATAAAATCCATCGCTATATTTTCCCATTTCCACTCTGAAATTTCTGGTTGTTGTAGTAACCCTGATGGTTTCTGATGTTCGGGCTTAACCTTAGAGTAGGTCAGGCATTCACCCACATACTTAGCAATATCCTTCTTCATACCTGGCCACCAATACAATTCCTTGAGATTGTGGTACATTTTATCCGCACTAGGATGAATGGAGTACCTCGACTTGTGTGCCTTGTTCAAGACTAACTCTCGTACGTCTCCTTATTTCGGTACCCATATACAATTCATAAAATAATACACACCATCCTCCTTACACTCCATCTACTTATCTAACCCACAGAATTCATCACCAGCCACATTTTCTCCCTTTAATGCCTCACCCTGCGCTGTTAGAATCTGAGTCTTCAAGTTTGATTGAATAATCATTTCCAAGGCCCGTGGACGTATAGGTTTGACACGTTCTTTCCTACTCAAGGCATCGGCCACCACATTGGCTTTTACCGGATGATATCGAATCTCACAGTCATAATGACTGGGAAGTTCTACCCATCATCTCTGACACATGTTCAACTCCTTCTGATCAAATATGTGCTGGAGACTCTTATGATTAGTGTAAATGACACATTTTGTCCAGTACAGGTAGTGTCTACAGATGTTGAGTGCAAACACTACCGCACCTAATTCCAGGTCATGAGTCGTGTAGTTCTTCTTATGGACCTTGAGATGTCAAGAAGCGTAAGCTATCACCTTGTATTTTTGCATCACAACACAACCCGGACCTTGGTGTGATGTGTCACAATACACAACGAAGTCATCAGATCCTTCAGGGAGGGTTAGGATCGGTGCATTAGACAATTTGTCTTTTAACGTTTGGAAGTCTTCTTCTTGTTTTCTTCCCCATTCATATTTCTTATCCTTCTGAGTGAACATGGTCAACGGTTACGCGATCTTTGAGAAATTCGCGATAAACCGTCGATAATACCCGGCCAATCCCAAAAATTACCAGATTTCTGATGGCGTCTTAGGCATATCCCATTTCTTAACTGCTTTGATTTTTCCAGGATCAACATGAATTCCCTTCTCATTCACTACGTGTCCTAGAAATTTCACTTCTCGTAATCAAAACTCACACTTTGAGAATTTGGCATAAATTTCCCTTCCTTTAATAGCACCTGTATCGTTTGTAGATGCTGATCATGATCTTCTTTCGTTCTAGAGTAGATGAGAATATCGTCTATAAACACGACCACAAATTTATCCAGATAGGGTTTACAAACCCTGTTCATCAAATACATAAACACTATTGGAGGGTTGGTCAGCCCAAACAACATGACTAAGAACTCGTAATTTTCATAATGAGTCCTAAAGGTTTCCTTCGGATTTCGTTTTCTTGAACCCTTAATTAGTAATAGCTTGACCAGAGTTCAAACTTCGAGAAGTACGTTGCGTCCTGTATGCAACTAATCGAATAGATCATATTTCCTGGGAAGAGGATATTGGTTTTTTTATAGTCAACTTGTTAATCTTTTGATATCCTATGCACAACTCGAACGACCCATCCTTCTTTTTAACTAATCAGGTCGGCGCTCCCCATAGCAAGTGAATAGGTCGAATAAAACTTTTATCCAAGAACTCTTGTAGTTTACTTGATAATTCTTGCAAGCGTTGGTGCTAACTGATACGCTGCCTTTGCAACAGAAGTTGCTCTAGGGCTTATATCATTCTGGAATTTCTATGTGACAAAGAGGGGACAATCATGTTAAGTCATAAGGAAGGCCTTTTAGAAAATCATGTACAGTAGGGTTATCTTTCAACATTCTTTCTTCTGCCTTCTTTTGTACCATATGTGCTAGAAATGTGTAACATCACTTTTTTAAGCATCGACAAATCTTCATGTAAAAATAAGTCTTAAATCCTTTCCAGGTCGTTCTCATTGGATCTTAAGCACTTTGCTATTTGATAGAGAATTACATACCACCTTCTCCTGATGGATTTTCTCGACTTCATATTTCGATAACCAATCCAAACAAATTAAGTTTATGTCAAAGACATGATCTTCTTGTACTTATATGCAACCTCTAACTATTACCATTGGCCATCTCAACCGAGTAACTAATTTCTAAGAAACAGGGATTCATGCCAAGGTAAGGAGTAATTTTGGAAGAATCGAAGCTATCATCTGCTCTAATATTAAGTAACACACACGAGTCATAACTATTATGGAGACCTTAATCTGTACCAACGGTCAAGTCTTGGCAAACGTCTTTCGCTTTGATTGCAATTACATGACTGCATGCTGGATTACCATGAGCTTGATTTCCATAGTTTTCCCGGTCCCTAAATTTCTGGTAATAGCCACTACTTGAGTTTGTTTATTTCCAACTTGCCCTGGTGCCCGGTTCAGCTTGGGCCACACACTATAATTATGAGTAAGGCCTTCATCTTCTAGTTTTAAGCATAGTTGTTATTCATTACAATTTCTATTTTTCCTAATCAAAAGGGTCAGGGCTATTGCTTTCCCTTTATCATCATACTCCTTTGACCAGTATGTCAAGATTGTAAGTACAGTGAATTCTGTCACTTTATCATTTCTACAATTTCTTTCTCCAGTTCATCAAGCTCATCATATAGCCCAGTTCATCAAGCTCGTCACATAGCCCAGGTCAGGTACATTCTTCGTATACCGGTAATGCTTATATATAGGGTTCCCCATAGCGTTCCCACCACATCCACGATATACCAAGAACAATGCTTAAATTGGTCACGTGACATCCGACTACTCCATCTAGGCATAATGCTAGTACGTTCAAACTGCTAATGCTCTAAGTTCCAAGATCAATCCATTAGACAGGGTAATACATATGAAAGGAGTATCATTACTCTACTGCAACTCTTTGAAGGTCATGTACATTCCAAACAAATAGTCAATTGTATAATTTCTAAAATATTAGGGGAGCAACATCTTACTAGGAATAGAACTAATATCACAATATGAATCCCATGTAGACTTTAGGTAGATTAAAACATAAATAAGAGTAATGGTTATAGATGTTTTCGCATCATTAATAAAGTCTTATAAGGACTGAGACTCTAGTGTCCCAAGGCATAGAATGGAAGATTTGTATTAACTATGACCGTTATCATATGGCAAGATTTGCCAGGCTTCCCATGGACTACAAATTGTAATTACGTGTGCACCCTTAATCGTAATTTTCTTTGCATGGTCACCCCCAACTTCTCCTATCCAAATTAACATATCTATCAAGTACAAAGTAATGTCCATGATTGGAGTATCAAATATATGGTTACCAACCAAAATTTATTTAATCGAAGTTGTACAAAGGAAACGATTGAGAAAGAATTCACTTGATTAAGGAGTGATCGAAGGAATCTATATACAATAATCTAAAATCCGACAAAGTAGTCATATTATTAGAGTATGTCGCGCCACTTGTCTACTAGTGTCGTATTAGCCAACGTGTTTGCCTTCCAAGACTCAACCCAACAAGTTGTGAATAAGAGCGCCTACAGCAAATGTAACATCGACAGACGTAAGGAATACATATTGGCTTAACAACCTAAGTCGTTAGAAGAATTCTTACGGTAGCACTCATCAATCCAATCTGAATGTAACTCAAATACATAATGAGAGGATGCGCTTACCTAAAGCTTTCTGAAGGTATATATAGATGATACAATGCCCATAATTTTCTCATATAAGTATATCACAGATAGCATGTAAGGTAGACTACTAATCATAGTCAATAATGCACTTAGAACGTTCACATGTATATCATTGCACACATTATCCTATTATGCATACTACATGTGGGTACTTAGGTTATAGTCTAGGTCAAATACTCCACCTAATTCTCTATAAGCAAGGTGTTGGATCTATTAAGGCTGGTGCAACCAAAACAACACTCAGAAGAAATCTGCACAACTAAGAAATGTCTTCCGAAGGCAATGCTGCAACTTCCGAAGCTTCTGAGATAATCTTTCGAAGAGCTACCGAAGGATGAACTCAGTCTTTAGAGACTAAGGAGTTCTCCTTCCAAAGAGGACACTTAGAAGAATGAAGACAAAGTCTTCCGAAGACTAAAGCCTCGAAAGAAGCCGTGTCTTCCGAAGTATAAAATGCTTCGGAAGAACTTGTTCTTTCGAAGCAGTTTTACCTTCGAAAGAAGCACAGTATGAACCACTAGACAAAGCATGGTTCGACTGACACTTGCTGCCTACTCTGATCTTTTTCAAAGATGCTTTCCACGCTCGTGTGTTTAACCTTACCTTTGTCTACTGTTCACCATTCCTTAGTAGGTGCAGTTGCCACCTTTAGTGGTTGACCAAATGGTAAGTCATGGACCTGTCATGACTACTAAATCCTAGATATACTTTATCTAAGATACCTTAGCTCTTACAATATAGTATTTGTATAGTAGTAAGTCCCAGCATGTTATCTATGTATAACAAGCTGTAGATAGTAGTATATATAGTCGCTCATTGTAACTTAGTATCCATGCTTCTGCATTAGTCTTGTAATACTTAGTTGAGAGATAATATATACAAGTATCTTGAAAAACTTCTCTTGTTCTTACTTACTATATTATTATCAACTAAGTTCTTGATTCTACAATTCATCTTTGAGTAATACCTGATAAGTTTGAGAGAAATACTAAGTGTTGTGAACCCGTATCGATCCTGCAATTGGTATCAGAGCTTCCATGCTCTTGATTGTGAGATATAACCATCCCAAATAACCCTTGTTTCTACAAACACACTTAATCAAATGGCCCTTAACCAGAAATCTATTGAACCTGAGATGGGAACCATGACCAAAGCTCCCACCATCACACCTGATAACTTCAGGCGCTGGTGTCAACGCATTGAAGGCTTCATCAAGTACCAAGACTCTCGTATGTGGAGGTCCGTCACCCATGGACCATACATACCTAAAGTGGTCTCATCAATTGGTGATGGTGCCATGATAGAAAAGGAGGTTGAAGATTACTCTGATGAAGACTACAAGAAGATAGACATTGATGAGAAAGCTATGACTGTTTTGCTCACTGCCATACCAAACTCCATCATGGCAGGCTTTGAGCATTGCACTACAGCCAAAGAACTCTTTGATGCTTTGAAGTTGATGTACTCTTGGTCATCAGAATCCAAAGAATCTAAGAAGGATGCTCTGAAGCAACAGTTTGAGAATTTCACCTACATTGATGGTGAAACCTTAAGCCAACAATACTTCAGATACATGGATCTGATAGCATATCTACAATCAATGAGTGTGACTATTGAAAAGAGGGACATAGTTAGAAAGTTTATGAGTGCTCTACCTTGTGAATGGACCTTTTATTGTGTTTCCATCAGGAGATTTGAAAATCTTGGAACACTCACTATGACTGAACTGTATGGGATCCTTGATGGATACCGTATGGAGATGGAAAATCTGAACAAGTGGCAGATGAATGATAGTTTAACCCCTCCTATTAGCAATGCTCTACATGTGGCTGAAGGTGCAAGATCTCCCCAGCCACAGACGTACCTGACTTACAACCAGCAACCATCCTGCTCATCTGGGCCTTATATCACTTTCCCTGAGACACCCAGGTGTCAACAAGCACAACAAGGTCCTTTTCAGGAAAATTATGCATTTGTCTCAGGAAAGGAACACTCTGATAATTTTTAGTTCTGTATTGATGATCTAGAGTGTTTAAGCCCAGATGATGTTGAATACATGGACATTGTCTAGCAAATGGCACTGTTTACCTACACAGCAAAGAAGTTCTACAAAAGAACTGGAAGGCAATTCCCTCAGAACCCAGCAAATAACAAATTTGGGTTTGACAAAGCAAAGGCCAAATGTTACAACTGTAATCAACCCGGCCACTTTGCAAGGGAATGCAAGGCTCCAAGATCCAATCCTGGAGCAGCTAAAGCCCCTCAACCTCATGCTACCACTCAAGCTACAACCAAGGCAACTGAGCAGACTGCAGCTGTTGCTCAAGAAATCAACTGGAGCTTTATGGTGCAAGATGTCACCCCTGCTCAAGCTCTCATGGCTGGCACAGAGGATACCAAGGTATGTGAACATCTCTGTACCCCTGAATGTGTAGCTAAAGTTAAGTTGTATCAGGACTATAACTTGAAACTCAAGTTTGATATTGAGTCTTTAAACATACTAAAGGCTGATTTCAAAAGAGTAGAATCTAACTATAAACTAAAAATTGAAGAGTTAGAAAACACTGCATCTACTTTAAAACATGAGCACTCTAACTATAGGGCTCAAATCAAAGACTTGGTTTCAAGGTTAACTGAGGCTCAAGCCTAGTTAGTAATAGCTGAGGCTGAAGCAAAGAAGTATGCTATCCAAGAGCATAACTTCAACACCATTCTTGCATCAACCTCTCACTCAAATGAGTTCTATCAAAACAAGAGTGGGTTGGGAAACAATGAAACTGCTCCACCACATTCTTATGTGTCTATTAGACAGCCAAGATGTGGTACTGATGAGCAAGAGGTTCCAACTATTGATCCACCATCTGTTGAGAAGATGAGTGATGCAAAAATGGTTACCACCACCACCACAGAGAAGGAACAGGTAGAAAACCCTATCTCATCAGCTGAAAACAAACCTCTGACCAGCAAACAAAGGAGGAACAAGATTCAAGCAGCCAAGAGAATAGCCAAGAAGGTGGCTGACTCCAAATTAAAAATTGACCCAAGGCAAAATGATGTTTTCATTTCAGCTGGATTTCAAGTGGTAACCTCAGATTCAGGACAGGAGTGTAGTACCAACACTCCTATCCAACTGAAGGATTTGAAGCAAAAAGGGAAAGCAGTTGAGGAAACCAAGAAAATCAAGAAGCCACAGCATGCAAATCCCACAAAAGCAAACCCTGAATGCATAATGTGTGGTCTGCATAACCACATGGCAAAAGATTGTTTCTACAATCCTGCAAGCACACACTATGCAAACAAAGTGAAGAAAGGAGCAGTCAAGGAAGGTATCATAACTGGACAACACAACAAAGTCCAAATGTTGAAGAAAGGAAAGCTAACTTCTGAAAGTAAATTACCTTCGGAAGAAACATCTTCCGAAAGGAAAATAGCTTCGGAAGACAAAACAAAGAGAGTTCTGAAGAACAAGAAAGCACTCCTTAAGCCTTCCGAAAGGAAGATTGCTTCAGAAGAGAAAGTTGTAAATGCTTCTTCCAAAAAGAAAGAAGCTTCGGAAGAATGCTCAGCTGCTTAAACGTCATCAAGTTCATCTTCATAGATCAACCAAAGGATGGAATGGCAGATCAGAGAAGATGCTGCAACCAAAACCTCCTCTCCACAAACCACTGTTGAACCCCTATGCATATATTTTGGTTCAGTAATGTCATCATCATTAGAAGAACCCAAGACCAACATGGCTTGGGTTTCCAATCAAAACAAACTGTTTCACCTTTGTGCAGGGACATCCATATGACAAAAATGGAAATATTTAGATTGTGGATAGTGGATGCTCCCGGCACATGACAGAGAACAGATCTCTCCTTCAACAATTTCAAAATTTTGATGGAGGTCCTGTTCAGTTTGGAGGTGAAACCGGAGGATACATCTCTGGTAGAGGTAATATGTCCAATGGTAAGTTAACAGTTGACGAAGTACACTTTGTCAAACAGCTTGAACACAATCTCTTAAGTGTTTCTCAATTCTGTGATCAAAAGCATCAAATGCTTTTCACAGAACATGAGTGCATTATCCTCAAACCTGGGATGACAATTCCTAAGGAATTGGTGCTTCTTAGATCTCCCAGGAAAGGGGATATGTACAAGCTAGATATGAACAATGCTTCCCCACTAGGTGAAGTATCATGCTTTCTTTCTAAAGCAAATAATGATGAGTCAACTCTTTGCCATAAACGTATGTGCCATGTAAATTTTATGACAATGAATAAATTGGCTAAAAATAACTTGGTGCATGGGTATGCCTAAAAAGGAATTTTTCTGTAAAGACAACTGTGTTGCTTGTCTGAAAGGGAAGCAACATAGGGCATCTCACAAATCCAAAGAAGTTAACTATATTACTACTCCATTACACTTATTGCACATGAATCTTTTTGGACCCACAAGTATAATGAGCATTGGAAGGAAATTATATTGCCTTATGATAGTTGATGATTTTACTAGATTTACTTGGGTGTTCTTCTTAAGAACTAAAGATGAAACTGCTGAAACTTTAAAATCTTTTATTTTTAAGATAGAAAATCAAATTGATCACAAGGTAAAAATAATCAGAAGTGATCAAGGAACTGAGTTTAAGAATCAAGTTCTTGACTCATTTTGTAACTCAAAAGGGATTTCCAGACAATATAGTGCTTCTAGAACTCCTCAACAAAATGGTGTTGCTGAGAGGAGGAACATGACACTTATTGAGGCTGCAAGAAGTATGTTAGCTGATTCAAAACTACCTCTAACTTTCTGGGCAGAGGCAGTCATCACTGCATGCTATGTGTAGAATAGAGTTCTCATTGTCAAGCCCCATGGAAAAAACCCTTATGAGTTATGGAACAAAAGGCCACTGTTCATTGGCTTTCTAAGGTCCTTGGGTAGCAGATGCACCATACTTAACACAAAAGATAATTTGGCAAAGTTTGCTGAAAAGTCAGATGATGCTATCTTTGTTGGGGACTCTTCAAGCTCTATAGATTATAGAGTATACAACATTAAGAATCAACAATTTGAGGAATCATCCAATATAGTTGTGAATGAGCACACTCCTTGTGTTAAGGGAAATGGTCTTGACCATATTTTTTATTTAGAATTGTTTCCCAACCATTCTAAACAATCTTGTGAGAATGTTTCAGCTGGAACAGGTACTTAAAGTGATTCAGACGATGATCAGACATTTGAGTTACCCAGACCCATTCCAAATTCTCCAAGAAGGAATGAAGATCAAGCACCCACCATTGAAAGCCCTGAAAGCCTAAATCTCTCAGGAAACAATGGAGCTTCAACTAGTTGTCAGCAAAATGAGAATCAACTCTCATCAAATGAAAACTCCATATCTTAACACCAAGCTGATAAAGATAGTTATCTGGAGGATCAGGAAGCTGATGATACTATCTTACAGCAAACATCATTGATGTTGTCACTCATTCATTCCATCAATATTTGTTAAATGAAAGAGAGTCATCATCTAGAACCCATGATAATAATCTTGATCTAAATTAGTCAAACCTGGATTTATCTATGCAATTAGATGTAATTCCAAGGATCAGGATTCATAGAAATCATCCAGCTAAAGACATCATTAGAAAAGCTTCAGAAGGTGTGAGAACAAGGAGACAGACTCAGAATGGAAATGTCTACCTGTACTCATGCTTTCTATCTCAACTGGAACCCAAAAAGCTGGAGGAAGCCCTCAGGGACAACAACTGGGTTGAATCAATGCAAGAGGAATTGCTTCAATTCAAGCGGCAAAAGGTGTGGAA
Source organism: Flaveria floridana (assembly GCA_018326465.1). NCBI lineage: Eukaryota > Viridiplantae > Streptophyta > Magnoliopsida > Asterales > Asteraceae > Flaveria > Flaveria floridana. The sequence goes on from BJCO01809176.1 coordinate 27,831, forward strand.
TCTATGTCCATTACCTCCTTGTCAAGTCCCTATTGGCACAAAATGGGTGTACAGAAACAAGAGAGATGATAGAGGCTTGATTATCAAGAACAAGGCAAGACTGGTGGTTCAAGGATACACTCAAGAGGAAGGAATCGATTATACTGATGTCTTCGCACCTGTTGCAAGACTTGAGGCAGTTAGGATCTTCCTTGCTTATGCTGCATCCAAGAATTTCACTGTCTACCAACTTGATGTCAAGTGTGCTTTTGTATATAGGGATATAGATAGGGAAGTCTACATGTGCCAACCCCCAGGATTTGAAGACCCACAGCACCCCAACTATGTGTGAAAATTGGATAAAGCTCTATATGAGCTGCATCAAGCACCTAGGCTGTGGTATGAGACTTTGTCTAAATTTCTCCTGAAAAATGGTTACACCAGAGGTACCATTGATAAGACTCTTTTTGTAAAGAAGTCTGGAAAGGATATCCTGCTTGTTCAAGTCTATGTTGATGATATCATATTTGGCTCCTCAAATGACCAAATGTGTAAAGACTTTGAAAGCATCATGAAGAAGAAGTTTGAGATGAGTTCCATGTGAAAAATGGACTTTTTCCTTGGAATTCAGGTGAAACAATTGAAGGAAGGGTTAATGACATCCTAGAAAGATTTGACATGAAAGAATGTAAGCCAGCCAAGACACCCATACCCAGAAACCATAACCTCTGTCCCGACTCTGAGGGGGAGGATACTGATCAACATCAGTATATGGCAATTATTGGTTCTCTGGTGTATCTCACAGCAAGTAGACCTGATATCATGTTTGCAACTTGCATTTATGCAAGATATCAGGCTGCTCCAAAGGTGTTTCACCTAGCTGCTGCCAAGAGGATCCTCAGATACCTTAAAGGAGCACCTAAACTAGGTCTCTGATATCCAAGGAATAACAATTTCAATCTATATGGATACTCTGACAGTGACTATGGTGGCTGCAACATTGACAAGAAACCAACATCAGGGGGATGTCAATTTCTTGGTGGAAGGATCATTTCATGGCAATGCAAGAAGCAATCATGTGTCTCTACATCAACTGTTGAAGCTGAATACATTGCTGTTGCAAGTTGTTATGCTCGGCTGCTATGGATTCAGATCCAGATGATAGACTATGGATTCAACTTTATGAGCACTCCTATCCACATTGCTATCTCCAACACCGAAAATCCTATGAAGCACTCCAAGACAAAGCATATTGATATCAGGTATTATTTCATTAGAGATATTCATGAGAAAAATCTAATTAAGCTAATCAAAGTTGACTTAAATGAACAATATACTGACTTGTTCACCAAAGCTTTTGATAAACAGAGATTTAAGTATCTCATTACAGCCATTGGGATGATAAACATTGATTAGTCTACCTCTTTTGGAAAACCTTTTAGAATATGTAATGTCATATGTTAATGCAATCTAAGCCCTGTTATAAAAGGTCTCTCTCTGAAATTTTCACGAAGTCTAAATTCTTCCGAAGAGGAATTAACCTTCGGAAGATGTTTTCATATCTTCGGAAGAAAATTCCTCCCTAGATAAACTTTCTTCTCGGGAGAGTTTTTAGTCTCGGAAGAAGCGGTTGTTTACATATCATATCTACTTCCATTCTAAAAGCAATATTTACTCTCGGAAGTAGAATTTACTCTCGGAAGTAGAATTTACTCTTGGAAGTAGAATTTACTCTCAGAAGTAGTGTTTACTCTCGGAAATAGAATTCTACCTTCGGAAGTAAGAAGTTGCCTTCGAAAGATAAATTACCTTCAGAAATGATTTATACTCGGAAGAAAGACTTTACTGTGTAACGGAAATCTTTTGGGCCCCACTCCGTAAAAAGTAAAGATTTTGTTAATGATGTCGGATTATTTAACTAAACTAACCTTACCGCCTCTGTCATATCACCAACTAAAATATCACATCATCTTACCCTAACCCCATAAACCACCATTTCATCATTTCAAATAATCCCGACTACTCATTTTCATCCTCTTACCAAAATTTTACTGCCCTAAAAATTTCTCTCATCTTCAATTTACCGAAGTTCAAGCTCATCTTCCCAAAGCTTTCTCCAATGGCACTTAACCCTCAACACAATCAAGTCGCATTTCTTGATTCTTCAAGAGATGCTGACTTCTCTGATATCATTTCCTTTCTTACCCAATCATCTTATTATACCGATTTGACTGTTAACCCTACCATTTATTCAAATCATATGGCGGAATTCTGGGAAAATGGTCAGATTGAAACCCTGAATGGGGCTCGAGTAATCAGATCGAACATCTATGGCCAGGAGTTGGTCATTACTGAACAACTCATCAGGGAGCATCTCGACCTTCACGATGAGGGTGCATCCATAGAGTTCCCCAAAACAGATTTGGACAATACCTACATCCAAATAGGACATGGTGGAGATGTTGGCAGGTCTACAGTTTACAAGTTTAATTTCTCTTACAACTGGAAGTTCCTGCTGCATGTCGTTCTTCACTGCTTATCCAACAAATCTGGGGGATGGGATCAAATCCCATACGAACTAGG
>BJCO01809177.1:0-22252 GCA_018326465.1 Flaveria floridana
TTATTATTATTATTATTAATATCATTATTATCATTGTTATTATTATTGTCATTATTATTATTATTATCATTATTATTATTATTATTATTATTATTATTATTATTATTATTATTATTATTATTATTATTATTATTTTTATTATTATGAACTTAAACGTCGAAAAATACGAGATGTTACAAATGCGACCTAGGATTTATGAGAGATAGAAAGAGGGAAAGAGGGAGAGAGATAGACGATACTCTCATTTTTACTCTCATTCATCTAAAACTCTCTAGCTGTTCACATTCATCATTCTAGTATTTTTATCAAAGTCTTGATGAGATTCTGTTAGTTTCGGATATTATTCATCTATATTTGTTCATCACTTTACTGGTGGTTTTTCTATTCAATTGGGGATTATTTTACTTCTATAATGGTTTTGGGGAAAAATTAAAATTTGTTTGAGTTTTGCGTGTTCTACAAATGTCATTACGAAAGTAAGGAATTCTTGTCAGAAAGATGTACATGTTCCGTAAATATTGGTGGTTATGAGAGCGCTTTAGCTTGCTGCCATGTGTTCACTCCTGTAAATAGCATCTACGAAACACCACAAACTCTAACACATTTCAGTTCTTACCCAAAAATCAGTAAAATAAATCCCAACTAAAAAAATCCACTTTTATGTTCGTTTGTAAGTCTTTTCATAAGTTTTTGCAATTTGAACTCTTTTGATATATTTTATAAGTCTTTTCATGAGTCTTTCCTGCTTAGATTGTAATGTATTACAGATTTTGATTATTTTGATGTTTAAGTTGCTTGTATGTTATTGAATATTTTCTGGATATTGTAGTTTCTTGATTTTGAATTGCTTAAAATCATGTAAATAAATAAGGATAATACTTTTGAAGCATACAACGAAGAACAAATGAAACTATTAGTTGAAAACAAGCATACAACGAAGAATAAATATAACTATTAGTTGAAAATGAGTAAACAACAAAAGACATGAAACAACTCAGAACAATTCCTTAAAGCTTCTTGTAAGCGTTGAAAATGCCCAACGTGACAAGTAGAAGATAGGCCATGGAGGCGATAAAGGACAAGGCCATTGCGACCATGACTTGGTGGCAAAACTTATCAAACACATTGCACACCTTGTCCCATTGCACATGTGAGTTGCCCTGGTAACCAATGAGACCAACAGCACCACTAGCACCGATGGCGGAGAAGAGGAGCGCCACCACAAGTAGATCTAAAATGGTTACCATTGTAGATACCTTCTTTACTCCGCCTTTAGTTGCTAAGGTAAGGATCAAAGAGACTCCTGTGTAAGAGCATGCTATTGCATTTGTGATCACAAAATACCTGTAATAACAAATACACCATTTCGTTCTATTAATTGCATCATAATTTTATTCTCAATATTTTTTTAAAAAGTGATTTTCATTTATTCCAAAAAGATAACCCATAAATGCAACCTAGAATCTTTGATGTAACACGGATTGGATCTAAGTAGAAAGTAACAGTATCACTAACACGTTTTTTTATTTTTTATGTGTTATATTGTATCTCACACTCGTTTTTATAGGGGTGGACCTTAGATAATAGTTAAAGTTATAAAATCTGACCTTATGGGTTGTGAAAATATAAGGTAAGGATGTGTACATCGTATCCAAAGTTGATCCAATATGCCCTCGAGCCACGCACAAGAGAGCTTCATGCACTGAGTTTGCATGGTCGTTATTTTATATGTTTTATATGTTACATGACACTCAAGTGATACTAATTAAACAAAATTCTTAAAACGGACTCTAGTATGAAAAGGTGTCAATCAATAATGTCATATTAACTATTCGGTATGTTGGGAGGTGCCAAACATGGGGGAGCCATAGGCCCATAACTCATAAGTAATGCGTTTTGGGAATTCAATTTGGTAAATCTTACACAAGTCAACGTATTATTCTACGCAGAAGAAGATAATATATCTTTTGTTATCTTGAAATGAAATAAATGTACCACCGTTTTTAAATTTTTTTTATAGAAAGTTATTTAATTTAATATATAATAAAGGAAAAAACATATAACAGAACACAAATCAAAGATGTATATAGAGCAGAAAATAACGATCAAAGGGGATAATTACGTTTGGGTTAATTCTTTTATTTCATCCACGTATAATCTACCTTTATTACCTAACACTATCAGATTTGTAAAATTTAAACGCTACACTCAAGTCGAGAAGCACAATTCATTTACTATCAAAATATGTTTTTCGAACAAATAATTAATTAAAAAAATAAAATATAATAAGTATTGGAATTATAAAATATAAACTAAAAGATATTCAACCAACACATATATTTCTATGGGTATATAGGCTAGCAATCTATACTAATAAATGATTACATGTGGTGACACATATTATCATCAGATTTTACCTCACAAAAAAATTCCTGCCTAAACTTCTTTTAACAAAATTTTCACAAATCATGCTACATTTCTTACTTGAATTTTTTATATTATTTTAATTTTTTTTAACTACCTCAATCACTACCAACCATGTTAGGGATTTTGAATCTATAATATCAATAATTTCAAACCTATTTAACCCTTTAAACATTATAATCACAAATCCTTGTTTTTATATAATCGATTTAAAATAAAACAATAGACTTTTAAATATTTTTATTTACATATTTGAATTATATATTTATAATTTTTAACTCGTGTAATACACGAGATAATAACCTAGTATAAGTATAAAATAACACAATAAACATCATAAGGCTAGGGGTCTAATTGCAAGCTATTGGAGTCAAAGTATAGTGATGATGTTCACATCGAGTTTAATAGGGTTCAATCCCTAACCATAACCGATTGGGGTCAATTAATAGCGATGTAGATTATAGATATAAATAAATGTGAGTCCTTATTTTAAAATAATAAATTAACGTCACAAAGTTGTGATCATTATTTTGAAAACCGAACCAGCCTGGCCGATTGGACCAGAAATCAAACCCCAACCCGTTCGGATTCGGTGTTAGAAACGGGTTGGTATTGAACCGGTGGCTGGACCGATTCAAGGGTCGGACCAGTTTAACCGGCTTTTTATATATTTTTAAAAATTTCAGTAACTTTTTACATATATTCATTAAAATAAGAGTTAATTTCAATTTTGTTTATCAAGATTTGACAGAAATAAATATTTTACACTAAAATATTAAAACATAAATTAACCTTCAAAAGTTTTAAAAATCATTTCAGCTTTAATTTAAAAACATTATTATTTCAGATTTAAACTAAAACAACTAATAAAATTTTGAATTAAAATTAAAACAGAGGAAGATAGTTATTTAGGTTAAATCTGAAGAAATAAAACCGAACTTAACTCTTAAAATAATTATAATTTTATTCGGTTATCATATCTAGTCCGACCGGCGAACCAATAACACGTCTAATTCAGTGTCCGATCCGGTTTTGAAAACATCGGTGTGCTTAACCGTTTTTATAAAAATCTATAGATTAACTTGCCTATATATACAATCAAAAAATTTAAAAACGATCATTTGTTTCGTGTAATTTACCCGCGTATATCAACGGGATTTGCAGATCACAAAACGCAAAGGGCAAAAAGTACGTACACAAAAGCAGACATGTGAAGCCATTTAGCGGTTACCGGCAGGTTGACCGGCGGTAGCGACGGGACAATTGTGACGGCAACGGTGGTCGTCTGCTTATTTACTCCGAGAACCACCGCTGCCGCTAGAGTCAGCACCAACGCTAAAACCCTCACCGCCACATCCGTACGCCTCAGCCTTCCTCCGCCGTTCGCCGCCGCGCCGGTGATCTCCGCCTTGTGTTGCATCTCCATGAATGTAAAATTTGTATGTATAGGTGAATGATGAAGATTGAAGAGGGGAAGAGGTATGTTATGTGAACGGTGGTGCGTAGGTGTATGTATATATATATGTAGGGGATCTGAGGGGGGTAGAATTTACTACTCCCACCGTCTCAAACAAAATATGGTTCTCATCTTTGATTTCGAGTTTAGTTCCTATATAACTTCTACCATTTACATATTTGTTACATTTATTACATATTTACATGTTTGTTATTTATTTACTTTCTGATATCTTAGTTATAATTAATTTTAAACTATTTTATATTTCTTTAACTTTTAAAATTTAATGTTTTATAACACTTTAGATACATAATTATGAGGTCCTTTATTTCATCTACGTTTTGATATAATTGTTTTAAAATCGAGCTATGTTAAATTTTAATTTTGTTTAAACTAAAATAGTTGATGATAATGTGGCGATGATTGATATTTCTTATATTAAAGAGATTTTTGAATGTTGATCGTTTTCTTATATGCCTGTTAACTTGTCACGTTATTTTTATTATATTTAAAGTCTCTTATTAGTGCTCTTCTAGCATGTTTGAAAAGTTTTGATGCGATATGTGACAACGATAATGAAATATTTAACAAAATGATAACTTTATAAAATATTAATCAAGTTTTTGAATTATTCTAATTAGATCACTCATAAATTTATTTGTTGTAATCAGATCACTTATAAATTTTTTGTCTCAATCAGGTAACTTATAATTTTTTTTGTCTCAATTAGGACACTAAAGTTTTATGATTGTTCTAATTATATCATTCATAAATTGTAAAAATATTTTTACAAAAATTAAAATACTTAAAAAATTGACAATATTTATAAAGAACCAAATTATTTTATAAAAATTGCAAATTATTTAAAAATTTCAAAAACATATGAGTGAGCTGATTAGAACACTCCTAAAACTTTAATGACCTGATTGGAACAAATAAAAATACCAGTGACCGGATTGTAACAAATAAAAATATGAGTGACCTAATTGGAACATTTCTAAAACTTGCTTACTATTTTATAAAGTTTTCCTAATATTAAAATGTAATAAAAATATAATGTTTGATTTTTGAATATGTTCTTATTGTTTAAATGTGTAAAAAAATCCAGATCTAAATGACGTCGATTAACTAGACAATATAAGAAGTGTTTGTGGCTACTCCTAAAATGTTTTTTTATAATTGTCTATAATCGAAGTACTTATTATTTTTTCGTCACAGGGAGTATATACTTGAAATTGACCTATATTAATGCCTACCGATATGCCATTTTAAAACTTTAACGAGCGGATATGATAAAATTCCAGTTTTAAGTTTTTACGCTCATATTTAAATTTTCACACAACGATCTCATTCTTTTAATCGACTTTTTCATATTCCACATGTGCCCTGCTTCCAAATGTATGATAAATATAGATTTAAATAAAACAGATTTCTCAACAAAATTTTATTCATTATACATTTAAACATGTGTCAATACTCAAAATCATGAAACTCTAGTTCGGTTTCTTTAATAGTTCAATAGTTTAACATGATGGACGCTAAAACAATAAAACTTACTTGCACGAATTGTGATCTTTGACAAAGATTATGACGCTCTAGTGATTCTCGTTTTTTTATCTAATAGATGATTGTTTTCGAAGATTGCTACCGGTGTTTTAAGGTGTTCTTGAGGAATTTTTATAGATCAATAATAATAATAATGAGACCTTATGTTGTTCGATCGGTATCCGCTTTGGTATGGTATTGATACGTACCGTTACTTGATAAAATATGTTCTTCCCTCACAAGTTGATTACTTGATATTTCTAACCGGGCTAGAAACTAAGCTCGTATTTAACTCACCTAGTCACCTAAAACTTAAATCAACTAATGGCTTGATAGGTTGGTTCTTATTATTTTTTGTTTTTATGTTTCTGTATATTTCTTTAAATATATTGAAAATAATAAGTTAACGCTAATCTCATGCAAGTCTAAAATAAAACAATATCAAGTTACCAATGTACAAGAAAATGAGCAAGTTTATACGAGCTAACATGTAACTTTACTATAGTTGAATTAGAGGCTGATTGATAATTTCTGAATGATTAAATGTTGAATCAAAAATAGGTGTGAACCATTAAGTGCTGAATTATTAAGATGTCTGAACCATTAAAAGCTGGGATATTGCTTAACTATTTAAAAATAAATATCGGAACAATTTAGAAAAGAGGTTTTAACCATTCAGCATAGACCTCTTAACCATTCAGAGGCAAATGTGTAAACTATTCAGACATTTGCTCGTGAAACGAACAGTCTGAACCATTAAGCAGTGGCGGACCCAGAAATTTTTTTCTCCGGGGTCAAAGTTGAAAAATACACAGGGTCAATTAAAAAACGTCAATACACGTTACATATAAAAAAAAATTCTGCGGGGTCAGTTGACCCCTCCCCACTTATGATAAGTCCGCTAATGCCATTAAGTGTTGAACCATTCAGACATATGAACCATTAAGATACTGATTCAGATGCTTACCACACAACCCCTTAGCTCACAAGCAAAATCAACTTGAGGTTTTATACGACTAAGCTACCACCTTGAACTCAACTCGAACGTTTATACTATGTAATAAACGAGTTACTAGAGCCAAAAAAATTCTCAAGCCAAATCAACTTAAGTTTTGTAGGAGTAAACTACCTCCAACCAAACTTAGCTCAAACATTCATACAAACCAGTGAGCTGGAGTTCAACGAGCTATTTTCTACAAGCCATGCCACGTTTCAAGCTACTAACAACCCTCACACAATTTCCCATCCCCAAACATCACATACGGGTTTCCACCTTTCATAAGCACAAATGAAATTTATATAAGAAGTTTAACCTAAACCCTTATCCCATCTATTAATTAATTTTCTAAATAATAATTAGATTATTATTACAACTTCAAATACAAGAAACGGTATTTCCTTCTAATCAATTTACTACTAATCTGTTTTTTTCTTTATATTCAACAATACATGACCACTTCTAAATGCATATCCCAACACTGCAACACTCCTTTCAATTTTCACAAGTAAATCGTGTCAAGTTCAATTCCCCGTGTCAGATTGCTTTTAAATAATTTTCAAAAGCTTTATCTTTCAATAATTAACAAATGGTTGGTGATAAGGGACCAAACCTCAAGAAGTGATAACATCCAAATAAATCAAACTCAATGACTGTCAATGAGCCAACCCCTTAAGTAACCAAGCTGTGTACAACAAAACCAGTCATTTGACTGGGCCAGTTTGATTCAATATCCACATGTGGAGAAAGAATTACATAAAAATAAATGAAGTTTTTGAGACCACCAACTTATGTGGTGAATGTTTTACTTCCACATGATCATACTTCAGGAAGAACAGGTGGGGCAATGGACCGGGTATTATACGAATTGCAGTGGCCACATTTCTGCCCCATTATATGAAATATAACTTCAGATGTGTCGTTGCAGTCATTACAAAGAATCCAAATTTTCTTGTGCCTGTAATCTTCAGGCATGACGGTAGCTTCAATCTGAGAGATAAACAAACAAGATTATGGAAATAAAGAACAATCAATATATCTGTCTAAATTTGCAGACAAACTACAGCCTTAAGAAGAAAAAACTGCATAAAGAAAAAAAAGACAATTTAATAACAGAAAGGGAAATTCACATGAATAGCCGTTTTGACAAAATATATTACCAAACTAGCCATTGATGTATATATATGTTTTCTAAATTTATCAATTTGACCAAACCTGTTTACTAAAATAGCGGTTCACAAATTTCTAAATATCAACATCAATTTGACTGTTACACACATTTTTACGGCATGGAAAAACAATCTTAATTGGACACTTGATACTTGGCGCAAACCTTGGGAAGATTTGCGCCCATTGGGTCAGAAAAAGATTTTGCGGCGATTAGACTTGCCGCCAAAAGAATCATGACACGTGTCCATCTTTTGTGCGATTGGCGAAAAGTTCAAGACTTTCGTGCCGTATGACAAAATTACATTATCTTGATACATGTGGCCTATAATGATTGGATGTGGAAAGTAATCATTTGTAACATTCAAATTTAAAATTTATCAATGGCTATTTTGGTAAGCACGTTTAATCAGATAGCTATTCTGGTGATTTACCCTAACAGAAAACTGTTCCACAAGATATCGATTCCCTGGACTCACCTCCTCATCTAGTCTTTTCCAAATCATAGACATATCCATTACTGACTTGGAGCATATAGGACAGGAGAATCTGTAACAACAAGCGTTGAAATTTAACAAATATATAAATAATAATAACAATAATAATAATAATAATAACAATGGGCCAAAATAATCTGAGAAATGCTTACTTGTCACGGCTTATCATCTCCTTACAACATTCAGAGTGCATTGTGTGTCCACATTTCATGACAGTAGTATCTTTCAGCGAGTCGAATAGGTACTGTAAATGCAGTGGTGAGAATATTAAAATTTGATGTTCTTTCAGTACCCAATGAGTGGTTACAACTTGCAAATAAATTTCAAAGGGGAAATGAAGGAAAAAAACCTCATAGCATATAGGACAGTGATGGTGCATAGAGTTTTCAACACATGAATGGTTGTTACGTAGTTTTATAGAATAGCAAGATCCTGTGAATTGAACAGCATAAACAGATAAAAGAACCCAAATGAAAATCAGAAATTGAATCTTGACAATCAGGTGATCAAAAATTCAAAACCCTAGTTACAGAAGTAGAAGATGTTGATGCATACCACACTTCTTGCAATGGAAAAAATTCTCACGACCCCCAACTCTGAACAAAAGAAATTCATCAGAAATTGTATGAGAAACAAAGAAAATCAAATTAATTCGATAAAAATCTAAATAATAAACATATAAATATGATCTTCCTGCACATATACCACTAACCTGCAGATGCCACAATCGTCACAATGGAACTGCCCCTTGCTAGTCTGCAATGTTAAAATTAGCATCAATGAAGAGGAAACATACTAATAGAATTCAAAAGGCGTATGAAATGACTCAGTCTATACATCATCATCAAAGAATTTGCAAATTTCACAAAAATATTCCCCCATATTGACGCCACAATTCGTGCAAACACGAGCAACCTGAATGATGACAGAAGCACTCATAAATACAATGAAACAGTAAACAAACTCAACAATCAATCAGTTCTAATTTGAGTCACATACACATACCGGCTGCTCAGTGTCACAAACAGAGCAAATAACCTGCAACAATCGTCAATCTCATCACAAAAGGCAACCAAACAACTACTAAAATCATCAATTCTAACTTCAGATTAAGCATTAATAAAAAACAGATGCATAAAACGTACTTGCTTTACATCATATCGAACAAGATCATGCCGATCCGATGGACTACTCAACATGTTCTGAAAAAGAACAACAACACGATTAAAACATCAATTAACAACTATTTGAGCACGAAAACATAGATCTAAGAAACTGAGCTGAAACGAATCGATACAAAATAGGTTAACAACAATGAGCGCGTTAGATTAATAATCATCGAATCGAACGAAGCGTATAGAGACGATTGAGGTGCGATTAGTACCGTAGCTTCGTTGTGACAATGGCGACAACCGAAGATCTCGTTGCAACAGGGAGCACGAATCATACATCGTCTCCGATAGTGCTTGCATCTGACAAAATCAATGAATTCAATCAAAAGTTTTTGAGTATAATTAGCAATTGGAAGCATAAAGATGAAGAAGATTGATTGAGAAACGTACCCATAACCCATCTTCCCAAAGTCTAGGCGTTCCATCGTGAAGTAAGATTGGATTTTGCAGACACAATATGCAACGAAGGTGATTAATGAATCGTCCAAATTCTCTCTCTATGAAGTATGAACACACACAACACTTATATATATATATTTATATTTGGTATTAAATTAAAAGAATACCAAAAAATATATCTTCTATACTATTATATAATACATCTTAAAACGATAATATGTTAAATTTATTGAAATATAAAACATCTATATAACATTTTAATCATAAAGTACAAGGTGTTTTATGCATTCACTTGGCATGGTAGCGGACCATTCGAAGCAATACGTTGCATTTCTAGGACTTTTGTTTTATTTTTGTTCTCATTTAATTAATTTCTTCTGATTATTGTATCAATTAATACACATTATTAAATAATGTGATATTATTTAATTTACTTTATTAAATTTTATTTTATTATATAGCTTTATAATAGCTTTGTGTCGAGTAAGAGGATGGATCATTTCTGATCTAATTCATTTGATCTTATCTTATATTTTGTGTAAAAGTTATTTTTTATTGCTTAGCTTGTGGCTTTAAAATCATAAAATAGTAACTTTACTTAATTTATTTTTAAATAATTAGTTTCATACTAACCAAATATGCATTTGTTAAGAAAACAATGTTCCACTTAATTATATATAAAGAATTGATGAACTTTTATAAGCTACATACATACACGCGCCCGCATGCACATACATATATTACTATAGATGCATAGAAAACCTGATATTTCAAAATAAAAACCTTATAATACGATATCAAACATTTAGTAGTCATGTTTACTAGACGTGTTTAATACAAGATTAATTTTCAAAACAACATAATATATTTTGTGATTTTTTTTAGTTTTGTTCATGAAGGAGTTGCCGCAAGAAGTGGACATAATCCATTTGATGTTTTTAAGTGTCATGAATTATTAATAGCTTTTATTTGGATCAAATATATGTGACTAATAATCGAGAATTAATTAAATAATAATGAAAAAGCTCGTTCACATGTGACTTGCTATAAACGGAAAGGTGCTGTGGAAGAGGAACGGATAAGCTATCTGACTTGACTTGGGACCCACCAACCGCCAGGCTCAACCAATGAGCGGAAGAGGGAAGTCAATGTGATGGATGCACATTGTGCAATACGCATTTTGGCATCTCATTCTTTTTATTTTTATTTATCTATATTTAGAAAAAAAAAATTGGTGCATAAAAAATAAGGTTAATAGTAATGCCAAAGACAACATGAGGACGAATATTGTGAGCAAATCTATATATGTGAAACCTAGTCAAAATAATGCGTTATATCACTATGTTAAAACAAATCTACATACATTATTTGATATTTAAATTAATAATAAAAATAGAAGATAAAAGTATCCGAGTCATGTTTAATTTATTTGGTTCGAGACCTACAACATACTATTATATAATTTAAGTGTAGTAGAATGTTTATATGTAGCATTCATGTAACGTGTTATATGCTTAGTAGTCTTATACTACTTATTAAGACAAAGCAAGAATAAAAAAGAAGGCCTAAACATAGCTAAGTCTACCAAGTATGTATTTACTAAAATAAAGCTCGCACGATAAGTTGTGCTTGTAAACTTTATTACCCGTCTTGTGAGGGTAACACTAACATGGTTAGGCACATAAAAGAAACATAAGAAGTTATGACAACCAAGTTTTTAGATATCAAAACATAAAAATATAACAGTTGTATAATAGTAAAACATTGTTTTTATGGTCGATATTACTTATTAGTCTAATTCTTTATGGTACCAGCATCTTAGTCAATATCCCCCTATGATGCTAGAAAGAATACCATATTTCAAATACAACTCCGTTGTTAACAACTTTTATACCGATGTGCTAGAAAATGAACTAAAAAGAGTCACAAATTAGTTTTTTCTAATATTAACGAACCAAAATTATTGAAAAAATCAAATTAGTAAAATAAAATTAATAGTTAAAATACATATCTTATATATATACTACAAGAGTTTGAGTTGAAACATTAGAAGATATAGTGTTTATTTTGAAAATTGATGGGGGTTCGTTTTGAAAACTGGAGTAGTGATCGATGTGATTTGCCACCGACGTTACTAAATAAGTTTATAGATAATATTCATTATTATATATTACCATGTGATATTTGTTATAAGTTTTGTGATGTTAAGTTAGATGTACTTAATAAAAAGCATGAACCGACGAATCATCCGCGTTTAGATCGTAAAAGCATGAAGCCTCGGATCCCATTAGACTATCATCAATGTTGTTTGATGATGTTGTTTTTTTTTATTTCTTATGATTGAGACATAGCCGGTACGGGAGACCATTTTGGATAACGCCTTATAAGTTGTCAAAGCACAATCGGTGGCCGTCTTGTTCTTCTTGGTATTGAATGGGGAGCATCGACTATAAGGCTGACATCACACACCCCTTGGTCGAAGACGTTTTTGTTCCGCAGATTTACACAGATACGACTCATGACTAACTTTCTCGTGAAATATCTTGTTGACACGATTCCAAAAGTACCCGTTGTTGTTTTAAGCGTTTCCTACAAATATATAAACAAATTAATATAATTATTGAAAGACAAGAAATAAATAATGTTAGAAATTTTACTAGTAACCGGATCCACGTTTACGTTGATCCACGCTTTAGCCAAAGCAACTTATTCCTTATGAGTCCATGCTGTTGAATTCCGAGTCTACGGACCTTCTCTAGTCGTGGTAGGTATAAGTTCTGATGGTGTTTGTTGATTGTGTGTCTCTGTTGATTGTTATTGATTGGGAAATAACATAGGATCACACCAAGATCGGTATAGATCCTTACTTAATTAAAAAAGAATTTAAAGTTTGATATAGTATTACTAAATAGAATACATAAAATAGCAATACAATGAAAAATATATTATCAACTGATCATTTGGAGTGTATAGAGGTGACCCAACAATGTTTGGAACTTGCATGAATGGTTGGTTCCACTCGAAAAATTTAGGTGGGTTGTTTGGGTTCGTGGTTGCGGGTATGGTTTTGAAAACCGGACCGGACTGGCCGGTCAGACCGGTTAGACCGGGAACCAGACTCCAATCCGATCCGTTTCGGTGCTTAAAACAGTTTTAACGTTGAACCGGTGGTCAGACTAGTTGAACCGGTTGAACCGGTGGTCGGACCAGTTGAACCGGTCGAACCGGCGGTCGGACCGGGAACCGGACCGGTCCGGTTTTTTATATATATTTTTTTATTTTTATTTTTGTAAATTTTACATATATTTATAAAAAATAATTATAATTTTATCCGGTTCTTATATACGGTCCGACCGGTTGAACTGGTCCGACCAGCGGACCGGTAAGGCGTCCGGTTCACTGTCTAGTCCGTTTTTAAAAACATTGGCAGCGGGTGTGTAAAAAATCAATTGTGGTTATAGGATAAAAGTTGACTGTGAGTAGAAAAATTGTAAAATTGTTTGGTATTATAGTAATGAAAATGGAATTCTTTTTCAAATGTGCAATCGTCATTCCAACTGATATCGTCCTTAACAAGACAATTTTAGAATCCTTCACGCTCAGTAATTATAAACAATATTCTTACTTACAAGATGAGTCCTAAAGTACAATAGCAAAAAATAGTTGTTTTACCGCCGGAGATGACCACCGAGCTTTATATCACGTGTTTGAGAGCATATAAAGTCGCTCAAGATGTCCAAGCTCTCAAGTTTATTCTAGTTCATTTTCAACTAAGGTAATTAATAGTCAAATGAAAAGAAACCTCTAACTCATTATTGTCATATTAAACATAGAAATAGTTTTTAGTAGCAACTTGAGTTGTTTGATAACGAGTTAAGACTCACTTAATTCCTTGAACTAAAACTGTTATGTTTACACTGTTATCTATTAACAATATTCGTAAGAAACCAAGCAGAAGCATTGATAAGTAATCTCAAATGCTAGATCATGTCAGCGACAACTCAACAACAATTGGAATTGTTGCTAATCGAGCAATGGCAATTGCAACCACACATCAGTTGAAACAATAACCAACTAGCGGTAACTCGCCCCTCACATCAATTGCCCAGAAGTGGCACCCCATGGCCGCGCCCATCAGCATGAAAGTTTTAATAATCAAGCCCACCATCAGTCCTAACGGATTATTGACTATTGATCCGATGTGCAATTAGCAACAATAACAAAGCCAACCTTGGTCAAGCCTCAAAAATGTAAAGTACACCATCAAAACTATACATTTAGTCCATTCATCGCGCTCGTGCACGTATAATAGCACTTCAAAGATTTAAAGTCCTCATTTGTGTCTCTTTTTAGAAAAACAATAAGACTTCTTGTATGTAACTCCAAAGTCCCCACTGTAAGGTGACTGTGACCCTTTCATTGCTTAAATCCATTTGTGTTGTCAAGTGTTATTGGAGTAACATTTGCGTGTATACTCGTAAAAAGTTAATATTAGATAGACCAATTAAAAAATAATATATACGATGACAAGAATTGGTTAATAAGAAATATATAATCCAACACTAACAATGTGCATAATACAGCCTGGAAAGCCACGATATACCATATCAATATATGTTATTATTTACATTAAAAGTAACTGGAAAACAATTATCTAAAAAAGTACAAGTTATACATAAATAATACAACAGATTCTGTAATAAAATACACGAGTGTACCCGCTCCATCTAAGGATATACATATACAAGGTTTTGTCCGTTAATTATTTCCTCTACTTTAATACAACAAGATATTCCTCTCATTTTTCTTTTTGTTGATCTAACTTATTATTTCAAGAAAGCCACTTGCTTTCTTTCCTCTGCTAACCTATCCTAATGTAACATTAACCAAACCAAAACAAAAACTTACACTGAAGAAAATTTGCTCCTACTGCTACCAACTTCTTTCAGGTCACCAAAGATACGTTGCCGGAAATCCGAAACCATCATCGGAAGTCCTTCCTGTAGCGGCACCACCGGCTGCCACCCAAGAAGCTCTTTAGCTTTTGAAATATCTGGTTTCCTCTTGTGAGGATCATCTTCTGTGTTCGGCCTGAATTCTATCTTTGCATTCGGATCAATCGTATCTTGCACCACCTGCATTAACCGTTTTCATGATTTGTTCGAGCTCGCAGAAACTATCTATTAATACAGACTAGAGTTTTGTTAATATGAGCTACTATAAGCCCACGCGTCCACTAATAATCAGTTAGGTTTCTAGTGTACGTTTCTTGTGATCTCTATATATTATCACCTCACTTCTGTAATACTATCTTCAAGTTTATATGTAGTTATAGTGATCAATCAGGGTTACCTTTGCGAGTTCTAGCATGGTGAATTCACTGGGGTTACCAAGGTTAAATGGTCCAACATGCTGGCCTTCCATTAGCCTCATTAATCCTTCCACCTGTTCTTCATAGCGTATGCACGTTGTTTCAATACTTGATGGATGTTAAATGTAAAAGACGAAGGAATTAGTAGGTTTTACCAGGTCTGAAACGTATTGGAAGCTTCTGGTTTGCTTTCCGTCGCCATAAACTGTCATTGGTTCCTTTCTTAAGGCCTAAATGATGTATAAGACAGAACAACAAATTAGCTAATCAATATGGGCATTTTGTTCCACATTTAGTGTAATTAGCAGATGAATTTCATGGTTGCTTTATATTTTCTTTCCTATAACTTTGTAAGACTATTTTTTATTTTTCTTATTTTCAAGAAAATTAATATTCTGATTTTTAATACCTAGGAACCTCGAGGGTTAATGGGGTTGCACGCCCTTGAAAGGGGGTATGGGGCATGGTCCAAGGCCATGAATTGTTTTGAATTTACATAACTGATGAAACGTTACATAAAAATTTATCGATAATGATAACTGAACATAAGTTGTAAGGGAGATCAACAACACTTGATGCATCATTTGCAAGTGGATCACTTGATCCACCAGTACTAACTACTGCAACTTAGGTGATCAGCACTAACCAGGTTACTAACTTCAGGCCAATCATCAGCAATAATTGAGTTACTATTGAGAGGATTCTGGTGCTAATAGAGTTAAAACTGATGAAATCAGATCACTACCAATGTTATAATCGTCGATTGATATGCTCTTTGGTCTAATTCACACATGATATTCTAGTACTCATTTTCATAACAAAAAATTGCAAACTAATTTTGTCTCTCTTTAAATTATCGGATTGAATTTTCAAAAGCAACATTGATAATTCAATTTCAAAGTGATCATTAGAGAATCCGAAGAGATTATTCCAAACTATAAAACCTACATCATGTAGAACTTGTACATAAGTTTTGTTGGCATGTATTCATAGTGCAATCACATTAAGGTGGGTTTGTGAATACAAACCTGAGCCACAAAATTGCTAACAACACGCCCGTCATCAAGGCACATTCGTGGTCCATACGTGTTGAATATACGAGCAATCCTAACCTGCAAACAGTATCATCACAACTCACAAGTATATGATGAAGCTAGGATGGAGCTTGCGGATGTCAATACTATACAAGCATTAAAATTAATCTGACTAAAGTACCTAATATAACCCGGAAACTATGTAGAAGATGATGAAAGAAACTTTTTAATACCAACATTAGTCCTGAATGTGGGCCGAGTCGTTCTATACTAGAAACTAGACTATAGTTAATAAAATAGAACTTGATTTGCTACTTCTAGCCGGGTTTTATTAGTTTATCTGAAATAGAACCGGTTTTTTTTGTTACAAACTGGTCCTGTTACATATTTCGCCATTTTAAAGATCTATTTCTTAGCTTCCGTAATGTATGTGGTTAAGTTTGGAAGGGCATTAGAACCTCAATGTTAAGTCCTCTATGGTAATCCATGGTGAGGGTCTCTGCAACACGTTTTCCTTCATCATAACAGCTTCTAACACCTGCTCATAAACATACCTGAACTTAACTAACCCATTTATGAAAACATTATATGTCACGGTTGTATGTTTAAAAGCAACAAAGGTGAAGCTACATTTACTATTCTACTTAAGATTGATAATCAAAATGTACCAAAGACTCACCAATGGGGTTAACATTGCCCCAATAGGTCTCAGCTTGAGGATGTTCAAGGGGATCTCCATAGACCTCACTAGTACTCGTTAACAAGAATCGTGCATTGATCCTCTTCGCGAGTCCTAGCATGTTCAATGTTCCCACCACATTTGTCTTGTGTCTATTTTAGTCAAGGATTTTTAACATAACTCAAATAAAACAAAGCACAGGAAGAATGACATGGGTAAAGAACTCATCAATGGAAGCATCAGTCGGTGATCCATCAGTGAAGATGGACGCTGTTGGTGATCCGTAAGGAAAAATGACATGGGTAAAATACTCATCAATGAATCAGCAAAGGATCACTGATGAAAGCATTGACTCTATAAATGTTGCAATTCATGAGGTAAATAATGCTATAATATATAGACAATGAACATAAAAAAGGATATGATTGTCTTGACCGGGTTGTATTTGTAATGGACAGGCGAAGCAGGGCAAGCAAGATGATATATTTGATCAACTTCCAACAAGATGGGTTCAACCACATCGTGTCGAATGAGCTCAAACCTCGGGTTCCTAAGATGGTGGAGCACATTCTCCTTCCGACCAGTAAAGAAGTTATCAACCACAATTACGCTGTCACCACGAGTCATCAAACGGTCCACAAGATGGCTTCCCACGAACCCAGATCCACCTGTGACCAACACCCTCAATCTCTTCGACTTCAACCCGAGAGGTATCCTCGGACCTAGCATACAAGTAAAAGTAAATTTCAACTAATGTTTGATACTGTCAAAGAACAAACAACCTAAGTAACGTTATTGTATACAGAGGTGGAACCGAGGGAAGGTCAAGACTCAAGATGTCAGCTGAACCCATGATCACTGAAATTTATCTGTTTTCTCTAATTAAAAAAATGAGTGTTTTTTAAAGAAAATATGAAATGGACTCCTTAATATTACTTGACATAGAAGAAATTATGATTGTCACTCACTAAAAAGTACTGGTTTAGTCATTGTAGGTTTAAGCCATGACAAACTGTAGGTAAGGTTGTATATTAGACCGTGAAGCCTATTTCGTTTTCTCTAATAATTCTTTGCCTGTGTTATATGTTGATCGATAGTATCTTATACGATCATCATCCATCATCATGATCAATACATACGATAACATAAATGATAAACCCTAGACATAATTCATAGATAATACGAAACCAAAACGATAAGGAATATATCTGCAAACCGGAATTAACGTGATCGGAGTGGAGCTCGTAGGCTATCCGCCGTGGTACAAAAGTTGACTCGACAACGTGAATTGAATCGGAGATCTGTTGAGATTGCAACGTCGCCGACGACCTAACAACGACGACATTGGACACGAGACCTGCAATGGCGATTCCGACGAGCACAAACAGCAGACGTTGTTCTCGAAACACGTAACGTATGGACTCTGCGATTGAGAACCTTTTAGGGTTGATCATCTGATCGTCGTTTTGAATCGTTTCCGGTGTCATGTTCAAGTTTCGTGAGATGATTATAGGGTGATTTTGATTGACGAATTTTGTAAGCTGGTGAATTGAAGGAGAGAGAAAGAATGAAGGATTGATTCATACAGAGGTAGATGTTTATGGTTTATGTGAGAGGAAGTTAATCAAACGAAGGGAAGTTCGAAATTGACGGTGATTTGTAAATGTATGTTTATGAATTATGGCTCGTTGGTTTGTGCATGAACTCTCGCCCTTGCGTCAACTTAACCTATAAGAAAAAATTATTATGCTTTACTATTTTTTCTAACCGCTAACTGGATCATTAACCGGTCACTGGTTCACTCGATTATCTCCATTATTTAAGTGTAAAACCTGACACCACCCTCAGAAAGAAACTCACACTAATAGAAAAACTCTCGGTTCACCTGAAATACTCTTATATTTTTATCATAAGTAAAACCTAAACCAAAACCTCCACTTATTTTATGAGATTTTGTGTACTCGCCTTAACACTTCTAAACATCATTACTAGTTATTATGCTTTACTAATTGTTGTTCCTCACTAGGAAATTAAGTTGTTAACT
This sequence comes from Flaveria floridana, assembly GCA_018326465.1. Classification (NCBI taxonomy): domain Eukaryota; kingdom Viridiplantae; phylum Streptophyta; class Magnoliopsida; order Asterales; family Asteraceae; genus Flaveria; species Flaveria floridana. The sequence goes on from BJCO01809177.1 coordinate 18,786, forward strand.
GATTTTAAAAATTAACATGTTTGTTTACACCCATATTGAGAAGTAAAGGTAATAATATATTAATTGATATTGTCTATTCTTTAATAGCTTTTAGATATCTTAAGTTAAAATCATCACATCTTAAATTTTTTATGAATATAACTTAAGCCTTTTTAATTAGAGAGTACACATTTGTTTTTGGATCCATAAAATTTGTAATCTAGTTGATGAACAAACAAACAGAACACCATCCCTATATTCAAATCATGTTAGATCAGTTGGTCGAATAAACAACTAGCTACATAACCGGTCTGATTTCTGTTTTCGTCTAACCCGGTTGACCCGGCTGACTGGCTGACTCGGTCAGCCGGTCAGCCGGTCAGCCTGTTTGATGTTGTTGAAATCGCGTCTGACCGGGTCCAAGTTGGCTGACCCGGACCTAGGTTTGAAAACCGCTGACCAAGACCACAAACCGCTGACCAAGACCACAAACGGCTGACCATGACCGCAAACCCACCCATCGGCGTTCCACCCCTCAGCGTGACAACCTCCTGTCATCGCCCTCACTCCACGAACCGCCCTCACTCCGCGCACCGCCCTCCCTCCGGCGGCGTCCCTCCAGCGCCCTCCATCCGGCGCCGTCCCTCCGGCGCCCTCCATCCGGCGCCGTCCCTCCGGCGCCCTCCCTCCGCCCTACTGATCAGACCCGGAGTAGTGGTGGTGTTGCTTGTTAGATGGTGGTGGTGGGTGGTGTACGACGGTGCCCTCCCTTCGCCTTACTAGTGGTGGTGGTTGCGGTGGTGGTGGTTGTTGTGGTAGTGGTGAGTTCGGTGTTGTTGCAGTGACGGAGGTGGTGGTTGTGGTGGTGGGCATTTGAAGAAAGTTCAAGAGTAGAATTGGGGATTTGAAAATGCGATTTGGGGATTTTATTATTTAGTCAGATATTGAATCAAACAACTAAATTTCAGTTAGATTCAGGGGTTGTTTGGCAACATCTGATTGAATAAGTGCTGAATGAATAAGAGGGTCTGAACCAGTAAGAGATTTGAACCAGTAAGAGGTCTGAACCAATAAGTGTGTTTGGTATAAATTTTCTTATAATATTAACTTTCTGACTTTCACTATCATTTTGAAAGTCAAAATTGAGATGAAAGTCAAAATTGATGGTGCTTTAATCACTTTCACTATCATTTGTCGGTTAAAAGACACCCCATTTGCTATTTATCCTCCTCTTGTTGGGAAACTACCCCATTTGCTACTCTCCATCGATTCCTTGCAACTTTCTCTCTCCAAAACCCCTCTTCTTGATAATCATCTCTCTCAACAACTGTTTCAAGATCTCTCGTCTGTAATCTTGGGTCTTTTGCAGGTATGTTCTTGAATTCACCTTTCATTGATCGTTTTTTTGAATGAATCGGTGGTGATGGTTGCTTCGGTGATGATGATGATGAGGGTCGCGATCGAAAGAGGGATGATGAGGGTGATGAGTTCGATGGGTTCGATGGTTGCTGGTCAGATGCAGAGATGGGTTCGAGTGGTTCGATGGGTTCAATGGGTTCGAGTTCGATGGTGAGGGTTGCGGTCGACAGAGATAATGAGTTCGATGGGTTCGATGATGCAGATGCAATTTGGTCGATGGTGAGGGTGATGAGGGTCGCGACATAGATCTGACTCGGGTCAGATTCAAGTTCACCTCTGATTGAATAAGAGGTTCGGTCAGAGCAGCCTCTTATTAAGAGGTATCTAACCAAACGACCCATGTGTGACCGAGTCAGACATTAAGGTCTGACCAGCCTTATTAAGAGGCAAACAAACAGCCCCTCAGACTCAGTCAAAACTTTTAACGGGGTCAGCTTCTGACTCAGTTAGATTTTACTGAATCAGCGGTAATCAAACAACCCCTAAGTATTATCAAATGACCTCCATTTAGATCTATCAGTTATTGTTTAAACCAATTAAACTGACGAAAAGAACCGGTGTTAGATCAAACTTTTTGACTTATTTCAAATGATTTATTAATAAAACTTACATTTGAACCACTAACAACTTAACTATATGTTAAAAATAAAATAATCATGCGAATATAGTTCTAAATCATATAATTATAGAAAAAGATCGAAAAATAATATTAATTATTAAGATGTACCTTTTTAATAATTAGGCAAATTAAATTTTAATAACTAAAAAGTTTTACCTATTGACCAATAATAATCTATATTATTAATTTGTTCAGTAACACTCACAACTTTTATTTTTATAACCAACAACATTCTCAGTGACATAATTTTCAAACTTGTACGCTTAATTTGTATATATTTTAGTCTCAATGTAGCATGTATGTTTCTTCATTTCGTTCATAATTATTGTTGCGATCCGAATCGAGTTCAAATCCTACGTAAAAAATTGAAAATTATGTTATTGGGACTGTTGTTGGTAATAAAAGTGAAAGTTGAGGGTGTTATCGACAAAATTGATAGTGTGAATTATTATCCAACAATAGGTAATAGTTTGGATCTTTAAAATCCAATTTACCTAGTAATTATTAAAAAACCATCGAACATCTTCTAACAATAAAACTAAACCTAACTACCTAAGTGTTAAAAAACAGTTAAAAAGAGTGAGGCCCAATCAAAGTAAAATGACCAAAACACGAAGATACAGGCCCATAATCTGGTGATTGGTGAAGACAGGTGAAGGTTGACCATCATCGTCAACCTTGGTTAGGTTCAGTCTGAAGCAGATTGTAAGGTCAAAGTCAAAATCAATGGCGTCGGGGTGGGGGATAACGGGGAACAAGGGGCGATGCCGAGGTACAATCTACTTCTATTCAATCGGATCCAATTCAATTGAATTTGAAATCTCTCTGTGTGTTTTTGACTTTTTGTTTTCTGACTTTAGTTGCAAATTGAAATGACTGACGCTAGATCGGTAATTCGGTATATGATTGATACTGTGATAAAGGTGTTATGAATATATGATTAGCTTATTTCAAACCCCAGTTGATGATTTGCACTTTTAGGAGTTTTAGCTACAGCTGGTTTGATCACACTATTTCATTACCAAAACCTAACATTTAGAGGTTTTAATCGTCAAACAAATATGACCAGATTCTGCTTGCTTATGTTATGTATATATGCCTAACTAGTAAGGAACCCGCGCGATGCGACGACGACGACATCGAAATATTTCACAATGTGATATTTGTTTTCTGAATTAATGCGTGGCTTCTATTGTATAGTCTATTTATGTCATAAGCATCACAAAACTCAATTAAATAATAGCACACGACCATGTAACAATGTGTCCATTGTTAGCCCCGTCTTTAACTACTTACTTTACGTCTGCTTTGACCCGACCAGACCCATTTTTGTTTTAGAAATTGTAAATATATATTTTTATAATTCTAGAAAATAAAAAATGTGGGTGGGTGTTTGTTCTATATTATATTTATCTCTCTCAATTTGACAAGAATCCACCCATTTGACCCG
>BJCO01809178.1:0-14936 GCA_018326465.1 Flaveria floridana
TGTGTGTCTGTGTGTCTGTGTGTCTGTGTGTCTGTGTGTCTGTGTGTCTGTGTGTCTGTGTGTGTGTCTGTGTGTCTCTGTGTGTGTGTGTCTGTGTCTGTGTGTCTGTGTGTTTGTGTGTCTGTGTGTCTCTGTGTGTGTGTGTCTGTGTGTGTATGTGTGTGTCTGTGTGTCTGTGTGTTGTGTGTCTGTGTGTCTGTGTGTCTGTGTGTCTGTGTGTTTGTGTGTGTGTGTGTCTGTGTGTGTGTGTATGTGTGTGTGTGTGTCTGTGTGTGTGTGTCTGTGTCTGTATGTGTGTGTGTCTGTGTGTCTGTGTGTCTTTGTGTCTGTGTGTCTGTGTCTCTGTGTGTCTGTGTGTCTGTGTGTCTGTGTGTCTGTGTGTGTGGGTCTCTGTGTGTGTGTGTCTGTGTGTGTGTGTCTGTGTGTGTGTGTGTCTGTGTCTGTGTGTGTGTGGCTAGTGTGTAACAACCGACCCCGAGGTCAACATTCTAAACTTTGACCTCCAACAATTATTGCTACTACTATTAATATCAGTAAAGTTATTATTACTATTACTTTGTTATTTCCATGATTATTAATATGTGTTTAATTTTTCCCTAAATAATACTTTAAGTCTTGCCTTAGAATAGAATAATTTAACGTTCTGAAAATATAATTAAACATGTAAAAATGTTAGAATCGAATTGAAAACAATTAATTATGTGTACACACACATAATTCATGAATTTATTACATATATACACATCTGAAACTTAAAAACGCTTAACTAGAAACTACTATCTAAAATACTATATTACACAACAAAACTACACTACATAATTAAATTACAAAAAAAAATTATAAAACAACCCACACACCCACACCTCTTGGCCGGCCCCCTTCCCCCCAATCCCCTTCTCCTTTGAACTCTACAAACCCACTCCCACACTCTTCCGCCTCTCCATACTATCCCATACATGCAAACCCACTTTCAAAAACTTCACATAACTCTCTCCCTCTCCCTTTCAGCCAAGAACCCGAAACACACACACTCCCTTCATTTTTTAGCCAAAACAACAAGAACACAAGAGATTCAACCATGTACAAGCTCCATACAAGCAAGAAGGTGCCATTTGAGGGACCTTTGTACATGGTTCTTGCAAGAACAAGGTACCCCAGACTTTTTTCAAAGACCATCATCGATTCTAGACCCCCTAAACTCTCAAACTCACGGTCCATTCAAAGGGTAAGCATTAACACACCCCAATCAAGTTGTTTCTTGTGTTTTACTTCAATAAACTACCAAAACCCTTACTTTATTGTTTCTAGTAGAATCTTGTGGCTTAGAACTTGTTCTTGAGGAGCTCTTAACATCACACGAGGTATACATCATGATAAGTTGGTAAATCATTGGTTGGAACACAAGTTAACACCTAGAAAGCCCTCTTTTTACATAAAATAACAACATCTATGTACATGTTTGAAAAGCCACCCAACCAAGTCTTGAAACCTGCTCAAAAACAGTTTATGCACAACATTAAAACCTGATTTAAAAGCTACAAAATGATTAGGTGATGTTTGGGGTATGATCTATAAGGTTTACACATGTGTAAATGGTGTGACCTAGTAAGAGCAACATATATGTGTTACATGTTAGATGGGAGAGATTTGATATAATTTCAGTAGGTTTGGGTAATATGAAATGTTCTAAGTTGGTGATATGGCTGGAAATGTAAAAAGAAAGAACTAGGGAACAAAATGAACTTGTTTGGAAACCCGAAAAATGGGAAAATCTCTTAAAATTAGCAAAACAAAGAAAATTATCATATTAAAAACAATTCCAGGTTGTAATATAAAAATCATGGGCATAATGGTAGGATTTGATGATATTTGGGTTAAACTCATGATTAAATGGAATTAAATGTTAAAAACGGGACTTAACCGGGTAATTTTTGGGTAACATCTTAAAAAAATAATAAAAGAGACTTGAAATCCATGAAGAACAAAATATTTCAGTAAGTTAGAGACATTGAGTCAAGAAATAGGTAAAAACTTGAATCAAAATGTATTCAAACGTTCGGTTCCGGGTAAAAACGCCTTTTAACGGGTAAATCATAAAAAATAAAGTTTTTAGTCAAAAGAGCCCAAAAACATATTTTTTACAGATTATTAAACTTATTATAAGTCATTAAATAATGTTTAAAGCTAAGTGAAAACAGAAGGATTTAGAACAAACTGTTAAAAGCTTCGCTTTTATCGTAACCGTTAACTTGAATTTTGTGTTTTAAACCTCTCAAGATAAAATCTGGAAATAATAAGTTTATAAGCTTAAAAGTAATATAAAAACCCCTAGGAACTAATAAGGACCATATTTGGGTCAAGAAATGGAAAGAATGCAACTTTGGGGTAAAATTTGTAAATCCTAAAACTTGAGGGACCAAAGTGTAAATCCTGAAAATATACTCAATTTCAGTAATTATATGACCAGAAACTATTATTAAACTTATTATTATGTAGACACAATTATAAGAATCATAAGAACTTGTCATTCACATGCCAAAACCCTAACTTTCCTTAAAAGGAAACTTTCGACGTAAACTTCTAAGAAACGAAGCCACGTGAGCTTATAACCATAAAATACACTTAGCTTACACTTTGAATAGTCTAAGAACATATAGCTTACTACTTGAATCTTGATCATAGAGAGCTAGGACTTGACTCATTTCTGTGACTGAAGAACAGTTGGTTTACCTAAGGTGAGATCTAGTGTTCCGTTTTTACTATTGATTTTGGATGAAACATGCTTTGGTTGAACTATAACTATTATTGTGCTGTTGTTTGACACTTATATGTTATGGATAATGTTTCAACCTGCTCTTAATTGTATCACAATAATTAATTCTTGTGTGAGCCGCTTGTCCTATATGGGTAGATCTACTTGGGAAATCCCTCACATAGTGCCTTCCGGACAGGAAGGGTACCCCACTGAGATCCTAAGGGATCGTTTGTGTCATGTAATCGGCTTTTATAAGATACTATGGTGGACCATCCAGTAGGTTTGGTGCACTGTTTGAGGCTCAGTTTTCCTTAGGGTTAACCGGTTTAAACACAACTTTAGAAGAAGTTAACCGGGACTAAGTGCAGAGTTGATTTTGACCCCACAACAGTGATTCTTTGATTTTAAATTAACTTATGGACTTTAAAGAGTCCTTTTGTTTTTAAACTTTAAGCACTTGAACTCACCAACTTTTAGTTGACACAAAATCTTTTTGAGCATGTTTCAGGTAATCCCTAATGGAAGTGGCTTGATTGGAGAATCAGATTTGGATGACCTAGAATTATGACTACCCATGGCATTATTTGAATTGAAAACATTTTGAACTATTTGATTTGTGGTTGGTTAAACACCTTGGATTATGTAATAAATTTGTAATCTTGTATGATGGGCCAGACTGTTATAGCCCGATTTGACATTAAAATGTAATGCCATGTTATTTCTCTCCTTGTGCACTCTTGGATAAATTGATGATTACACTTGATCAACGTAATCATGAATTTATTAGACGCGTAAATTCCAGCACAAAACTCAAATTGTGATTTTTGGTGTAGATGACTTAAGGAAATTTCATAACATGACCTAAAGCTGATTTTAATTATACTTTCATGTATGTTATTGCTTGATGATACTGCTAGTTATTGATACTATTGTTATCACTACTACTATTAGTACTATAATTATTATTGTCGTGAGCTATGAGAAACTAAATTACTCATGATAATTTTTACAGGATAATAAGACTATGTCTGATAGGGGAAAAGCTCCTGCACACCCTACCGACGAGACTGCTCCTTTTGGGAACCTTAGGAGGGCAAAGCTCCAGACAGAGTATGAGGCGTACTTACAAAGGTGTGGACATCCGAACTAGATATCTTTGATCTCTGATGACACTGAGCCATCAGAAGACTCATCATTGACTTCCCAGGAGCTGCACTTCACCGCACCTACACATTCACCTATTCTACCTATTGGGGATAGGGGTGCGCGTGTTATCACTCGACTTCGCAAGAGTGCTAGACAAGGACGTTCAGTCTCCTTTAGGATGCCCCCTCCTCCACCTCCTCCTACAAGGACCCCGACACCAGCACCTCCTATGATCGACCCGCCCAGACGCCACCCGCACGACGAGTATTGGATGTCGCCTAGGCGTAGCTTGAACGATGGACCTAGTGTTCTTGCTGGCGACCCATACTCCCAGTCTAGCCGTCAGGCTAGTAACTTTGGACCTTCTGATCCTACTCTAAGTGACATACTGAAGACCATCTAGCATCACGAGCTGACTCTCCAGCACACCACTTGAACTTCCCAGTCCACCCAGTTTCAGGCGATGATGGCGTCCAATAGTGTGCAACGCTTAGAGAAAGAGCAAAGGAAGAAGAGCTTGGGTTGGTTTGGATGGTTGAAGAAGAAATGGCAGTGATGATATGATGATATTGCCTGATGGGCAGTAGGTTTTGAAACTATTCGAAGAAACTATTTTATTTATCTATTTTAGAGGCTATTATTATTTGTGGGGGTGATGACACCTTCCAATTTGTGAAACTATGACGCTATTACCATTTTGTTTGGTTGACGCTATGTTTGAACTATCTAAGAAACTATTATTTATGATGCTAATATTGCAGGGTCACTTGATTTGGATTGCAATATATTATGCGATGAAAAATTGATTTGTGTTCTATGAATGATTCATTCTATGTTGATTGAAGAAATCTATATATATTTGTGTCATGTTATGTGCATTGTACTTTCATGTAATTGGTTAGCGCGACTAATAAGGGTAAATTCGACATAATGGGATACTTAAAACCAAAATATATGAGATGCTAAATGAATTTATATATGATGCTACCAGAATGCCGACTAGACGAGGAGCTCGTATTGGAAGACGAGGAACTGCTAGAGGTCGACATGAGGAAGCTAGGCTTACCGGGAACCAACCACCTACTCCACTTGGAACCCCACGTGGAGAGAATGTCTACCAGGAGAATGATGAAAGGATTGCTAACATAGTGGCTCAGCAAATTGCTAATGCTATCCTAACAATCATCGCCCAGATCAACGCAGATTAGGGAAATGCAACCAAAAATGATGGGCCAGAGAATGATGAAGGCAACAATGAGGACACTGAAGAGATAAGGAATGGGTGTTCCTACAAGATATTCATGGCCTGCAAACCAAAAGACTTCTATGGCACTGAGGGTGCAATTGATACTTACAGATGGTTGGATGAGATTGAGGTTGTACTAGATGTCAGTGAGTGCAAGCTTGAGCACATGGTGAGGTTTGCTTCCCAATCAGTCAAAGGACCCGCACTGGAAAGGTGGAAAACCATTATTCAGCCTAGAGGAAGGAACGCAGCAGGTCAAATGAATTAGAACGAATCATAGATTTAATAACCAACAAGTACTATCCAATTAATCAACTGGAGAAGCTAGTGTCTGAATTTCTGAGTTTAGAGATGAAAGGCCCAAACTACAGGGAGTACATCAACTGTTTCCTGGCTTTGTCCCGATTGTTTCCACATCTGGTGATGCTAGAAGCTAATATAGTAGCCCGTTTCATTTGGGGACTACATCCTAGAGTGAGAGATATGGTCCGGTCCTCCAGGCCAGTAACCTTACAAGCTACGGTTGACTTTACTAGTAGCTTGACTGATGACCGGGTTAGGGCGGGATGGACAGGGGAGACAAGAACAGAGGACAAAAAGAAGGTGATGTGTGAGAAGAGGAAATGGTTTGATGCTAAGACAGTGGTTGGTAGCAGTGGTAGTTCAAGCAAGAGATCTGGTGAAGGAGCAAGGCGTGATGACCAAGGTGGAAGGCCTTGGAGATTATACTTAGGCACAAGTCCTTTTTGAAACAAGTGCAAATTGCACCATCAAGGAGAGTGCAACCCGATGCCCTGTTTCAGATGCAAGCAAACTGGTCATTTGATTAAGGATTGTGCGTACGCTCCAGGGAAACAATGTTATGAGTGTGGGGATCCAGGACACATGAGGAATAAGTGTCCCAAACTAGCTAGAGATAAGGATGCCAGACCCAACAAACCTAAGGGAAGGGCATTCGTGATGGACCCAAATAGTGCTCGTAAAGAACCTTATGTGGTGAACAGTACGTTTCTCGTAAATAACCATCCTGCTACCGTTCTATTTGATACTGGAGCAACCGCTAGTTTTGTTTCTACTACCTTTAGGCCTTTGATTGATTTGGCAACCTGCACTGTAACTGATGCAATTACCGTGGAATTGGCTGACAGTATTGTAATAGAAACTAACGAAATCATTAAAGATTGCAAAATTGTCCTAAAGGGTAATTCATTTAATATAGACTTAATGCCTATAAAGTTAGGAGGTTTTGACGTGGTAGTAGGGATGGATTGGTTGGCTAGAAATAGGGTTGAGATCGTGTGTGATGAGCGTTTGCTTAAGAAACCTTTAGCCTATAGGGAGATGTTAGTAGTCCATGGAGAGAGAAACAACCCGCTATGCCCCATGATATCCCACCTAAAGGCTACTAAGAGCCTCAAGAAAGGACACACAACATTCAGAATTTATGTGATGAAAATCAGAGGGGAATAGAAAATCGATGACATACCTATGGTGTCTAAGTACTTGGACGTATTTCCTAAAGACTTACCAGGACTCCCTCCGACTCGACCAGTTGAGTTCCAGATAGATTTAGTACCTGGTTCCGCGTCGATGGCCAAAGCACCTTATCGACTCGTTCAGCCCGAAATGAAGGAGCTGAGGCTACAAATCCAAGAATTGTTTGATAAGGGTTTTATATGACCAAGTGTTTCACCGTGGGGTTCTCCGGTACTATTCGTTAAGAAGAAGGATGGAACATTAAGAATGTCCATCGACTATTGGGAACTTAACAAGCTTACCATAAAGAACCGATATCCTCTTCCCAGAATTGACGACTTATTCGATCAATTGCAAGGAGCCAGCTATTTCTCTAAGATAGACTTGCGATCGGGATACCACCAACTGAAGATAAAGGAAGAAGACATCCCCAAAACAGCCTTCAGAACCAGGTATGGACACTATGAGTACCTAGTCATGCCTTTCGGATTGACTAGCACGCCAGCATCATTCATGGATCTCATGAACCGTGTGTGCTGTCCATATCTAGACAAGTTCGTGATCATGTTTATTGATGATATCTTGATCTACTCTCGAAGCAAAGAAGAACATAAGAAGCATCTTTGGCTAATCCTTGAACTACTCAAGAACGAGCAACTATACGCAAAATTCTCCAAATACGAGTTTTGGATGCGCGAAATCTAGTTTCTTGGGCACATAGTGAATAAGGAAGGAATTAAGGTGGATCCAACAAAAATAGAGGCCATAAAAACAAGGAAGATTCCAAAAACTCCTACCGAGATCAGACAATTCCTTGGTATGGCTGGTTATTACAGGAGGTTTATTAAAGACTTCTCACGAACAGTACCACCACTAACCGCTTTGAACAAGAAGTATACAACTTATGAATGGGGAAGGGAACAAGATGAAGACTTTAATATGTTAAAAGAAAAACTATGCAGACCTGTCCTTGCTCTACTAGAAGAAACTGAGGACTTTGTAGTCTATTGTGACTCCTCGCGTCAAGGATTTGGATGTGTGCTAATGCAGCGGGAGAAGGTGATCGCCTTCGCATCCAAATTGCTGAACGAGCATGAAAGGAATTATACGACACATGATTTGGAACTGGGTTCTGTGGTTTTTGCACTCAAAATTTGGAGACACTACCTCTATGGTACTAAGTGTGTTATTTACACCGATCATAAAAGCCTGCAGCATATTCTGAATCGAAAGATGTTGAACATTCGCCAGAGAAGATGGGTAGAATTATTAAGCGATTACGAATGGGAGATCCGCTACCATCCAGGAAAGGAAAATGTAGTGGCAGATGCCCTAAGTAGAAAGGAAAGGGAAAAACCCCTTCGTGTTCATGCCTTAAGCATGAGTGTGTATACTAACCTGGTCACTAGACTAAAAAAGGCACAGGAAGAAGCTGTAAAAGGGGATAAACTGGCTGATGAGCTATTAACTAGAACGGAAAAACGCCTGGAGGTGAGCGATGATGGATTACACAAGTATGAGGGAAAAGCATGGGTACCAAAGAATGGAAGACTTAGAGAGGTAATTTTAGATGAAGCCCACAAATCTAGATACTCGATTCATCCGGGAAATAAGAAGATGTACCAAGATATAAAGACTCTATTTTGGTTGCCCGAAATTAAGAAATCAATTGCCACCTATGTGGGAAAGTGTCTGACGCGTGCCATGGTAAAGGCCGAAAATCAAAAGCCGTCAGGAACTTTACAACAACCTGAAATCCCTGAGTGGAAATTGGATAATATCACCATGGATTTCGTTACAAAATTGCCAACGACCTTTCATGGACATGATGCTATTTGGGTAATTGTGGATACGCTTACCAAGTCAGCCCACTTCTTACCAATTCGAGAGGACTACGACTTGTCGAAGTTAGCCCAACTATACATTGATAAAATAGTAACTCGACATGGAGTGCCACTCTCGATTATCTCTGACCGTGATAGCCGCTTCATATCGTGATTTGGAAGATCTCTCTAACAGTCTCTGGGAACCAGTCTTGATTTAAGCATCACAAATCACTCTCAAACCGACAGGCAAAGTACGAGAACCATTCAGACTCTAGAAGACATGTTAAGAGCTTGTGCGATTGACTTCGGTGGAAGCTGGGTTAACCACCTTCCCTAGTGGAGTTTTCCTACAACAACAGTTACCACGCAAGCATAAAAGCTGCCCCCTATGAAGCCCTATACGGTAGGAAATGTCGGTCACTATTGAGTTGGAGCGAGGTTGGTGATAGCTAAGTGATAGGACCTGACGTCATGCTGGAAACCATAGACAAAATAGTCAAGATTAAAGAGCAACTGAGAATGGCCAGAGATCATCAAAAGAAGTATGCAGACAGAAGACAAAAGCCCCTGGAGTTCCAAGTAGGTGAAAAGTAATGTTCAAAGTCGCACCATGGAAAGGAGCTGTGAGATTCAGCAAGAAGGGCAAGCTAAGCCCAAGATATATTGGTCCTTTTGAAATATTGCCAAAAATTGGCCCGGTATCATACCAGCTCAGATTACCTCAAAAGCTGAGCTACATACATGACACCTTTCATGTGTCGAATCTAAAAAAGTGCCTGGTAGACAAAGACTTGGAGTTGCCCTTAAAGGAAGCCTAAATTTATAACAAGTTAAACTTTGTTGAGGAGCCCATAGAGATTACCAATCGACTGGTCAAGAAGCTTAGGCGAAGCCGTATACCCAAAGTGAAGGTAAGGTGGAACTCCAACAAGGACCTGAGTTCACTTGGGAGCGTGAAGATGAAATGAGAAGGGAATATCCTTACCTCTTCAAACCCACCCGCTCGGAAACCTAACTGAACCTAAATATCAGGATGAAGTTTTCTAAACGGTAGGAGAATGTAACAACCGACCCCGAGGTCAACATTCTAAACTTTGACCTCCCACAATTATTGCTACGACTATTAATATCAGTAATGTTATTATTACAATTACTTTGTTATTTCCATGATTATTAATATGTGTTCAACTTCTCCATAGATAATACTTTAAGTCTTGCCTTAGAATAAAATAATTTAACATTCTGAAAATATAATTAAACACGTCAAAATGTTAGAATCAAATTGAAAACAATTAATTATGTGTACACACATATAATTCACGAATTAATTACACACATACACATCTAAAACTTAAAAACGCTTAACTAGAAACTACCATACAAAATACTACACTACACAACAAAACTATACTACATAATTAAATTATAAAAATAATAATAAAACAACCCACACACCCACACCTCTCACCCCCCCTTCTTCCCAATCCCCTTCTCCCTTGAACTCTACAAACCCACTCCCACACTCTTCCACCTCTCCACACTATCCCATACATGCAAACCCACTTTCAAACACTTCACACAACTCTCTTCCTCTCCCTCTTAGCCAAGAACCCAAAACACACACGTAAACACACACACTCCCTTCATTTTTCAGCTAAAACAACAAGAACACTAGAGATTCAACCTTGTTCAAACTCCATACAAGCAAGAAGGTTCCATTTGAGGAACCTTTGTACACGGTTCTTGCAAGAACAAGGTACTCCAGCCTTTGTTCAAAGATCATCAACTCGTGGTCCATTCAAAGGGTAAGCATTTACACACCCGAATCAAGTTGTTTCTTGTGTTTTACTTCAATAAACTACCAAAACCCTTACTTTCTTGTTTTTAGAAGAATCTTGCGGCTTAGAACTTGTTCTTAAGGAGCTCTTAACATCACACAATGTATACATCATGATAAGTTGGTAAATCATTGGTTGGAACATAAGTTAACATCTAGAAAACCCTTTTTTACATGAAATAACACCATCTGTGTCCATGTTTAAAAACCACCCAACCAAGTATTGAAACCTGCTGAAAAACCATTTATGAACAATATAAAAACCTGATTTGATAGCTACAAAATGATTAGGTGATGTTTGGGTATGATCTATAAGGTTTACACATGTCTAAATGGTGTAAATCACCTAGTAAGAGCAACATATATGTGTTACATGTTAGATCCGAGGGTTTTGATATAATTTCAGTAGGTTTGGGTAATATGAAATGTTCTAAGTTGGTGATATGGCTGGAAATATAAAAAGAAAGAACTAGGGAATAAAATGGACTTGTTTGGAAACACGAAAAATGGGAAAATCTCTTAAAAATAGCAAAACAAAGGAAATTATCATATTAAAAAGAATTCCAGGCTTTAATATAAAAATCATGGGTATAATGGTTGGATTTGATGATATCTGGGTTAAACTCATGATTAAATGAAATTAAACGTTAAAAACAGGACTTAACCGGGTAATTTTTGGGTAAGATCTTAAAAAATAATAAAAGAGACATGAAATCCATGAAGAACAAAATATTTCAGTAAGGTAGAGACATTTAGTAAAGAAATAGATGAAAACTTGAATTAAAATATATTCGGACGTTCGGTTCCGGGTAAAAACGCGTTTTAACGGGTAAATCATAAAAATAATGTTTTTAGTCAAAAGAGCCCAAAACATATTTTTGACAGCTTATTAAGCATATTATAAGTCATTAAATAATGTTTAAAGGTTAATTGGATGAAAACAGAATGATTTAAAACAAATTGTTAAAAGCTTCGGTTTTACCGTAACCGTTAACTTGAATTTTGTGTTTTAAACCTCTCAAGATAAAATCTGAAAATAATAACTTTAAATAAGCTTAAAAGTAATATTAAAATCCCTAGGAACTAATAAGGACCATATTTGGGTAAAGAAATGGAAAGAATGCAACTTTGGAGTAAAAATTGTAAATTCTGAAACTTAAGGGACCAAAGTGTAAATCCTGCAAATCTAACTCAATTTCAGTAATTATATGACCAGAAACTATTATTAAACTTATTATTATGTAGACACACTTATAAGAATTATAAGAACTTGTCATTCACATGCCAAAACCCTAACATTCCTAAAAAGGAAACTTTTGACGCAAACTTCTAAGAAACAAAGCCACATGAGCTTATAACCATAAAAATACACTTAGTTACACTTCCAATAGCCTAAGAACATATAGCTTACTACTTGAATCTTGATCATAGAGTGCTAGGACTTGACTTATTTCTATGACTGAAGAAATTGTTGGTTTACCTAAGGCGAGTTCTAGTGTTTCCTTTTTACTATTGATTTGGGATGAAACATGATAGGATCAAATGTATCAATCTGTAATGAATTATGTAAACAATTCAAAGAAAACACAAACAATTGTAGTCAAATCAAGCACATATCAACAAAATTCACAATTTCATTGATATAGCAAAGATAATTACAAGAGTAAGAAAGCAGGACATACAAAATCTTACGTCTACTAATTCTACTCTAGTCTAAGCTATATATACTACTGACAAACTAGAGACTATCTATTTACAATTATAGTCCCTATACTATGACAAAATTGTAAAAGACACATTAAGACTAATGTTAATCTTTCTAGAGTACTAACAATACTCCCCCTAAGATTGACATTTGTCTTCGGTCTTCAAAAGTCTTCTCTTTGTCTTTATCTTCTCTTGTCTTTGCTTTTGAATCTTTATCTTCTCTTTGACTTTAGCTATCTATCTTCTCTTTAATCTTCTGCCTTCTATCTTCATGTATCAAAGAAATCTTCTGGTTCTTCTTTTATCTTGAACATTGGTTTCTTCTTATACATCTCTAGCTCCTTCAGTGCATTCTTAATTGATGACTTGAATTTGCTAGCAAGAACAGCTTGTTCAGGTTTTGATTCATTTGTCTTTATCTCTATTTGCTTCATTCTTTCCAAAGTATCCTTTGACAAGCATGCAATGTCAACATTAGCATACAACTCAATAGGATGTTTGCTTTCTTTGCAATACACCTCCAGTACTCCTTTCCTTGAGATTCTCATAAATTCAATGTCATTAATGTCTCTCTTCACAATATTTGCATAAGCGAGAGCTTTTCGCAATGAAATTCTTTCCATAGCCGCATTCATTACAATAATCATTGACACAAAATACTTCTTATCATTTTCTGCAATCTCAAGATTCACCTTCTCAAAACTTTGAACAGCAAGAAAAGATATATAACTTGGGTGTAACAGTTTGAGCTCAAATACTCCAAACAAAGTAATCATATCTACATCCCAATTCTCAAGATTTCGTACCAACTTTAGTTCAAAAGTTTCAGAATTGTAAAACCATCTCCAAATAGATTTTGATTTTTTAGTACCTTCTATTAGTTTCAACCCCGGATTGGTAACTTTATGAAAATAATGATCACAAAATTCCAACATGAAATGTTCTTCATATTTCTTTCTTCCTTGATATTTGTTTTGCTTCTTCAACTTAGTGAAATATTCCTTATCTTCTTGTTCACATCTTGTCTGAAGAAAACATATATCTCGACTCATACCTCTGTGAAGTAATTCAACAAACATTTTCCCACATTTAGCATTAGATGGGTTAATCAGAGGTAATTTGTCTAACTCCTTCAAATCTTGCACTAGAAGCTTAATTATGCTTGAGTAAAAATGATAGACATCACATACAACATTTACTCTTTTAATCAAAAAGACATCAAATATCTCATCATACTTCCATGCAATAATTTTAACATGGTTAGAGAAATCAGGCGCAATCATAGCATTCAACAGTTCAGCTACTGACTGTCCTTTTTGCAATATGTTTCTAACCATATCTCGTGTACTTCTTGATTTATCCAATATATGCCTTTGCTCAGGAGTGGCTTTATATGCTTCTTTCTCAGTACCAGCAAACATCTTCATCAGCTCTTTTCTGCTATCATAATTACTGGACCTCCTTGCCATAGACTGAATATCTTTTGGTTTTAACATCCTTGTTCTTTTTGTAATCTCTAGATATTGTGGATTGTCTGTGTCAAGAATAATCATCTTATTAGCAATCTTTTCAGTTTCCTGAAAACTTCTAACAAGATTCCTCAATGAAGTGGACTGAAGTCTTTTAAGACTTTTCCATGGGTAATTTCTTGCTTGTAACCATGACCTCAAAGCTATCACGTTCATATCATCAGGATTAGGGTTATGTAACTCTAACTTTGGTAAATCATCTACATTGATTACCTCTTGAGCTCTAACCCATTCTCCATGTTCAATTACTATCTCATTTGGATCAATTGGTGCTACAGACTCAGTTGTGACACACTTCTCATATTCATCATTGATCTGAGACACAGTTAATCCATCCAAATAAACTCTGTTGTACTTCATTCTCACCAGATAATTATATCTGTCTTCAAAGTCAAAAGGAATTTCATCTTGATCATGAGATTGTTCAATAGGTGAGTAAGTTCTTTCAAAGTTTACTTCATCAATATCATCATCATTCAAAACTTCATCATACCAATCATCCTCAAATTCATCTTCTATATCATCTAAAGTTTCAATCTGTAAGGATTCCTAAAGTCTGATGTGATGGGGTTTAACATGTTTATCAAAGTTCATATTTACTTATACATATGAAAAACGCAGCGGAATATGTGATTTAAAACATGTTAAGATCTGATTATAAAACCCATTTTATAAAAACCCCAAGCCATGGATCTTCATACACAATGCATACAATAAAAGAAAACACTAGATAGTTGAAGTGTACAACCTTTGTAGCCTTTTCAAAACCGAACTTAGTGAGGTGAGAATGATGTTTTGTGGCTGAAACTTCAACCTTGTACAAAACCCAACTTGTGGAGGTCACTTTTGATGAACTATTTCAGCCAAGAACCTTTCTTGAATGCTGAAATATCCTTGTTCTTCTTGCTCCTTTTCAGCAGCAAAAATCGACCCAAATGAAGTGGAGATGATGTCAAACATGACCAAGACTCCAAGAAGAGGACTCCTCAAGTGTTTATACCCAAAGCCTTGTACAAGCACCACTCTTGCTAGGTAAAGATACACCAAGATTAAGCTCCAAAAACCCACTTTTCTGCTGCTTATTGCCGTGAACAAGGGGAGAGAAAAGAGAGAGTTTTGTTCTTTGTTGCATGTGTTGTGTTATGTGAAAAGGTGGAGTGCAAGACTAATTAACTTGTGTGTTTTCAAGAAGGCTAGATAGCCAATCACATTAATGGGGGGGCGGCCATTTGACATTCAAAAAAAGCTTTTCCCTCTTTAATTTATCACACAATACATGTTAATTAGTCTTGTACCTAGATTAACAATTAACCTTTTAATTGTATCACCCACACACACCATAACTAATTTGTTATGTTATTCAACACATTTAAATAACATTACAAATAATATTAATGAACAAAATGTATTAATA
>BJCO01809179.1:8723-21617 GCA_018326465.1 Flaveria floridana
TAGCATTGCCGTTACCATCAAGATCGGGGGGGGGGGGCTTGCACCTCTAAAACGCGTCATAGTTGCGCCCTTTAGCAGTCTCCTTCTCCAATTCATCCTTATCATCATCATCATGAACTACCACCTTAGGATTAGATGGTTCCTCTTCAGATCCTTTAGTCCTTTCAACAGACTTTCCTAACCTCTTCTCATCTTTCTTCCCCTTCATCTTAGTTCTCTCCCCTTAACAGTTTTAATCACCTCAGTCACCACCGAAGGTAAGACATTTTGTATAACATTGTAGACCCTATTAGCGTGACCTCCTTCATATTATATTTGATGGTAGTTGATCCCTCTCCCTCCGGGTGACTATGGAGGTCTGACTCCATATGAATAGTCTCGAGAGCCTTAGGTTTGCTCTTGGTGACACATGGCCCAGTAGTACGCCTGCCACGAGCACGTCCTCGGGTTGCCTTTCAAATTTTTCTACCAGCCATAAACCCTCTCTCCTATAAGATTTAAATACCAACAAGGTCATTCAAAGTAATTTCTTAGATCATGATGAGTATGGTAAGTCTTTTATTATAGTGGCTAAGTGTGGTTACCTACTTACCTTACCCTGATGTCCTAAGCACTCACTATCCTGACACATATCAGTATTTAAATCTACTAAGCACATAAATGCAACACACACATATAATACCGGTTTATATGAAAACTTTTAGCTGATGGCACTAGTTAGTTGGTTCGTCAGTCAGCCCACGCATAACCGTATAAGTATTTCTATTTTTTTCATCCGCATTTGTTTGATTCATTCGTATTGACAAATGCAGATAACCAAACCTTAGCCGGATTTCTTTTGTTCTTCTGTTCAACATTTGTTTTACACATTCGTGTTAGTCATATGCGGATGGACAAATGTTTATCCGCATTTAGCTAAGTCATTCGCATTTGACTAATGTGGATGTCCAATACTTGGACAATTTCTTCAACAACATTACTTCATCATCAGCCATATTTGCGTCAACACTTGTAAAATATTTCCATATATAACAACTTGCCTCTTGAATTGGCATGTGTGATCCTTTCAAGGTCCAATAATATTGTTATGCATCAGCGTTATGTTATTATATATTAGGTAAATTTTGTTATGAGTCGATGAAATGTGCAATGATACAAGATTAAGTCAAAGTCAAAACAAATTGATGCACAACAATACAAGTCTAATACAAGAAAATTAATGCACAACAATACAAATCTAATGCACACTAACATAAAACTAATTGTTAAAAAATGAATACCTACAATTGAATACAAGAATGGATGACTAAAGTTTAAGCGACCATCAACTGTATTTAATACATAATAGATAGGTATCACAAATATCATGGTCATAGCAGGCCCATGTGATTCACCCATCGTATCTTGACGTAATTGTTCACTGAAAACATATTCTCCAAAAATGTTGCTAAGTACGTCGATTTTATCAAGTTCTGATTACTAAGGTCTCTTTTGTGGTCACCATGGTGATTAATTTTCCGAACACAAATTTTATTTGACTTTGCTACACCGTCTAAACACGCCACCAATTTATTGACTAGTGGTAATGAGTCTTTAGGCCAGACGCAGACCTAGTGGTTGGAGAATCCTAAAAGGAGGTGTTCTCCAACGAGGGTATGGTAGGATATCTTTTTCTAAACAAAAAAAGATAAATGCCTACGTAATTAGTTCTCAAACTCACTAATTTAGGAAAACTAAATTATATATATCTTTTTTTAAACAAACAAATGATAAATTTCCATGTCTATGTCTAAAAATATCACATAAAATTTTTAAAAACCTTTAAAAGCTTATATATAAATGTTTGAAAGGCCGCGATTCCGGAAAACACCACAGTTGGTCATTCATTACATAATACATAATATAACATATTTATATGTGAAAACATTGCAGCGACATACTTTAATAACCGATTTCATGCATTAGTAATAATACTTTTTCCAAAAAATACATAGTTTTCATGAGATTCAAAACATTGTGGTTGTATTACAAGACATAAACATCGTTTCTGCATAAACATGATTGCCAATCTTTAGATACCAAGCAGCTCCATCCCTGTGCTCCCCAACAACCTCATTACCTGCCAAATATGCATATAAAGTCAGTGTTGCTGAGTGAATTATAGTTTTTATAATAATATGGAAAATATACATTTTTTGAAAACTTCTTTTAATGATCACACATCCATCTTACATAGCAATCAAAATTGACTGATAACATTTCTTTCACATATCCATTATCTTTCTTTCTTTCCTTATCTTTCACTAAAATGGATCAATGCCATGTGCTAGACCCCCAACATTGTGCACTAAGCTGGTACCGTGTCGAGGCTTATAAATTAACCCCCAAACATTGTGCACAAAGCTGACTACAGTACCGGGCTAAAGAAACAAAGATCTTGTATCGTTCATGGTCAATCTCAAGGGTATGATCCCAGATGTGCATTCTTTGGACTGAAATGAACCGCACATCAGTTGAGATAAAAACATAGTTGTGTTACTCTAATCATTTTACTTGTAAGACTTTTCATCATTATAAGGTCACGAAGGTAACATTCATTAGGTTTCACTATTTTTCTTTCATATACTATGTTTCTTTAATCAGAGGTAATACTTATAGGGTATTCTTTATCATTACCATCACATAATGGAACACTATGCATTATACATAGCAATATCCCCATATAAGGATTATAGCATCAAAACATTAAAACAACCGCATACTTACCTTAAAAAACAAATAACATCCAAACACATCACTAATTATCATCTATACATCTTTTACGAAAACTGAAGGTAAAATAATTAGCACAAGTGCTGATAGCGCATGAACAAGGTTCACAGCAGACGAACAGGCGTACAGCGGATGTATGATAATCTATAGCAGATGACCAATGTTCACAGCGGACGGCCAATATGCACAACGGACGACTAATATCCACAGTGGATGACCAATGTCTAAAGCGGACGACTGTTAAAGCATAATTGTCCATAGCGGATGACCAAAGTCCATAGCGGACGACCAAAGTCCACAACGGATGACTTCTAATACATAAGTGTCTCCACCTTCAAATTCCACGTGCGGGGTTTTACCGCGAGGTGGGTAGACATACCATGATCTAAGTCATTAGTTACTCAAAACAATACTATATGAAACATTTAAAAGCAAACCAGAATTTAAAACTTTAAAACTGTGCAGAAGAGTTTTGTAATTAAGTCAAACCCGAAGCATTTAAAGTGTAACATTAGCAAAACACGTGCCAACCTATTTCTGTAAACACATAAATTGAAAACCAAATGTCTAGACATAATATGAAGCTTTAAAATGCATGTTGGACTTGTAATATGCTCCTACTGGCAACTGAAGTTAACGACATGAGAATAGCATACTAAAAGAGTCAATATAACAGTTGGTGAGTTCAAGAGTTTGCGTTTAACATAATCAGTAATAGTTGTAAAACATAAGAAGTGCATTAAAATAGATAGCTAGTCTATATTCATAAGTAATAACCATAGTGATTTCGCGATAGAAGCTGATTGTGTTTCGTTTATTTGCCTCCCATCACGACTCACCAGGTTGTGATGATGTTTGTGTTTAGGAAAATATTGCACCCATTTGACCTCGAGTCGCACGTGTAGGGCTTGTCAAACCCAGTAGTACTACCCAAAATTTCCCGCTAGTTACAAATATTAACGATCCAAAAGTGTGAGGGCTTCCAAGGTATATCACACTATGTTACACTATACATGACTTATAACAATAAAACGTTTGTAACAAGTATGCTACCTCTTTTAAAAGAGAGTGTATAAAAAGTGGGGCATGAACTCACCTGGTGCTTCAATAACAGAATAATGCAAGCTACAAAGGAACAGAAAGACAACCCGTCAAAGGTTAACTAGAACACGTGAGTTTGTAAGTACACAAGAGCAGAATGATTTACAGACCCTAAGTGCTCAATACACAGGTTGACCCAAGTGATATAATAAACAATAAAAAAAATTTGACCTAGTTGACTTGTTGGACCCGTTGGTGATATGTCAAGTTAGATTCTTTTTTTTTTGCCCAAGTATAGTAATTCATAAATCATCAAACCATCACAGATTACTATACATGTTATTCACATAAACCACATTGCAACCCTTAAGTCTCGTCATCTACTTCATGCTAACGTAGGTTATCATACAACGCATGCAAACCAATTAATCATACTAAACATGTTCACAATTAGATTCCTCTATAGTTTACACATTGGGTTTAGTCTCTCGCAACATGCCATGTGAAGCCACTCATAGCTACACACCCTAAACCCTGCCAATCCTACAAAGTAGGGGCCTTAGATTCGCACGTGTGTATGATACCCATCATCACATACCCAAATACAATTCATATAATTCAGTAACAAACTTTATAATGTTAAATTATTATATTTCATCACAACTCATAAACTTCTACATAATGCCATACTTGCACATTTTCCAAGAACACCTAGATTTTCCTAAAGATTCATCAACTAACCAAATGACCTAATTATTATAATCTAATACATTAGACATCATCCATGATCACTATAGCATGCTCCTAACATCCTAATCAATGATCAAATCACAAAATTACATGTTTCATATAAATAAAGTTTCCCTTCCGGGAAAGTAATATCCAAAATCTATATTTCATCAACTTCAATCCCAAATTCATCAATAATATCCCTAACCTAGTTCATAGCACTCATAACAACCCACCTAACATACACCAATCATCAAAACATGAATTCCCATGAAGAAAAGTTTCTACTTTAGGCAATGTATGAACTATATGATCAGATCATAGAATTTCTGCATAATCCTCATAACCACAACATAATTAACAACATATCATCATCAAACAATTATCAATTTTGACTTTTCTTCATCAATTTCAAACTAGGGTTCATCAAGTATCAAAAACCATAAAAAATTGATAAATACTTACTTTTAGGTGTGTTTAAATGATGATTATCACTTGTAAACAACTTGTAACACTTGAATCTCAATCAAAATCGATGGTTTCTTGGTGTTCTTCAAAAGATTGTAATGTGTGTGTGTGTCAGAGTTCTCATCCGTGCAAGGGGGTGGGGAGGGGATTAGGGTTTTAATTTTATTAATTCTAAGGTTAGTGGTAATTACACAATAACCCTCCCTTAATAATCTTTCATAAAAACTAATCTTTTTCACTTTTTAATTAGTTTTTAACTACAAAACACAAGTATTACTGACCCATAATAATAATCATATATATTTTCAACTAACAACAAAACACATGAATCAAATATCACACGTCGTCACGTTACAAAGTAAAATTCACAAAATAATATTTAAAATTCATGAATCGCATAACCATGAATTAATAATCAAAATTATTAATTAGATTATTATCTGTTAATATAGTTAATTATTATTAAGTCACCAACATTCAACGAAAACTAGTGTGTGCTCATGACACGCGTATGCAAAACCTAACATAACTAACAGAGTTTTGGTAACGACAAATTACCAGATATCATAATAAGGGTCCACAGCGAACAACACAAAGACATTTAAGTGTCATAGTAGGCAACCAATGTCCAAATCGGACATCTTTGAAATCCAAGTGTCCACAGCGGATGACCAACGTCCACAGCGGACACTACCTAGACTTATTATTATGTTACTTCGATACATAAAAATATACTTTTAAATGTATACATAGCATAATTTGTAAACTCGAAAACTTGTGAAAAATAAACTGAAAGGGAAAGTAATGAATAGAAAATAAAAATGGACAAAAGTCAAAGAGGGTGTTGTGTAAATGGTGCACAAAAGACAAAATATCCACCTTTTTAAAGCATAGCCGCCCATGTGCCTGAACTTTTGGCTGAGATGACTAAGTGGTTCATGCGCCTGAACAGTAGTTCATGTGCCTAAACTTTTGGATGAGATGACTAAATGTTGGGTGAAGCGCCCAAATAGTGCCCATGCGTCCAAATAGTGCCCATGCGCCCAAAAGGCTCATGCGCCTAGGTGTAGAAATGGTTAAGTATGGGCTCATGCGCCTGCATAGTTGAAAAGCGCCTAAGCAGGGGTCATGCGCCTGCATAGCGCTCATGCGCCCAACACTTCGAAAAATTTTCTGAGATTTTGAGGAAAAACAGAATGATTAGGGTTTGACCCTAGTTTGACTTTAGGGTTTCAATTGTTATTATTATGCATGATTATAAGCTGTTCCTATGTTCCTTAATAATTATTATTGTGTGACTTTACGTGGTGTGTTTATGAATGTATACGTAAAGTAGTATCATTAATAAAAGTGAAAGATTAATGATAAAGAAAAGTGGAACATAAATGAAAGAATGTAAGTCTTGCAAGCAAATGAATAGGAGGTGCACGACCATGTTATCATTAGCTCAACTGTATGCGGTTTAGCTAATGAAGATCAAGTATAGGTTGGACTCACCTTAGATTAGTTTATGTTTGCATTATTTTGTAATAGGTTTAATGTTAGTTTATTTTTGTATGTTGATTTGTTTAGTTTATGTAATTTTGTAGTTCAGTGAAACTATGAGCGAAACTGTAGTTTTGCTCATAGTCAACTGTTTAGTTCACCCGACGAAACTGTTGTTTTTTGCCGGGCGACACTATAGTTTCGGCAGCACAGTTTCGCAGTCAACGAAATGGTCTGCGAAACTATTACTACTATAAATAGAATTGATCTAGCTCATTGTTGGTTATCCTTGCAAAAACCCTAATTGTGTATTTTTGTTGCAAGAGGCATTTTCAAGCTGTCATTCACTGAAATATATTGAGCTTTTCTACTTTTGATTGTATTGGTGCTTTATTGATTATAGTGGAATACTTTTAGCTTGTTCTTATTCATCTTCATCTTTGTGTCTATTATTGTTTATGATATTGAACGATTCAAACCTTCATATGTACTTAAAATCGATCATATGTACCAACAAAATGGTATCAGAGCCTTAGTGCTCTTGATTGTTTAAGGTTTTTGGTTATGTTTGTTCAATATCACTATTTCATCAATTCTGGATCAAATTTGAGTGTATTTGACATGGAATTTGATTGAATTTTACTTGTTTCTGGTTGGGAAATATCTATGAATCATTAGATCTCAAATCCATTGAGATTTGGGTGATTTCAAATTGTTTTCGGAGTTAAAAACAATTTCACATTCATCCAGCGAAATTATTGACCATACAGCGAAACTGTCACCTTTACTTAGTGAAACTACAAGTGTTTTGCACTTCGGAGTTGTTTTTTGCATTTATGCGAAAGTAGAAATCCTGAACGAAAGTTCAACAGTGCTTGTGTCCACTTTCAAGCGAAATTGCTGTCGAAAGTACCCCTGAAAGAAAGTTCAAGCTTGTTTTGTGCAAATCTGTCGACAAAACTAAGTAATTTTAAGCTTCCGGCTTGCGAAATTGCTGCCGAAATTACTTGCGAAATTACCTTCTGGGCTGCGAACCTAGTTTCTGCGAAACTAGCTCTGCAAAACTACTCATTTCCTGCGAAATTACCTTTCTCCTCTGCGAAACTAGCATGTCAAACATGACTTCTCTCACTCTTGCAGATTTAGAAAGTCTTGCTCCAAACAGACCTCCAAGACTCATAAATGGTGACAACTTTGAAGATTGGAAAAGATGTCTCAAAGCCTTTTTCTTCTACACCGACCACAACCAATGGGAATCTATCATCACTGGCCCGCACAAGACAACGGTTACTGTTGGTGGTACAATGTCTCAAAACATGGACCCAACCATATTCAACGAGAAGGATCAAAAGCTGACTGACCGAGACCAGAAAGCTTTTGGAGTATTAACCCTATGTCTTTCACATGACATCTATAATTGATTCGCAGAACATAAAGATGCAAAGTCTTTGTATGATGCACTTTGTGAATTCTATGATGGAAATGAAGATCTGAAGAAGGACAAGAAAGCCCAAGCTCAGAAGGAGTTTAATTCATTTGTCAGACATAAGAATGAAGACCTTACTGATATCACCAATCGATTTTTGTCAGTATCAAGTACTCTAAAGAAGTATGATGATCAGTTGGGTAATCACGAGTAGGTGAATAAGCTTCTAGACTCTCTACCACCCTAATGGAGCTTACAACTGAGAATGCTGAAGCAGGAGAGAAACTTTTCTGATTACAAGCTTATGGATGTAATCAACAAACTGAAATCCTTTGATTTAGATCTGAAGAGATGGGAATTTAATCAGACCATGATGCCTACATCTGGTTATACTCAGAATGCTGCATTACTATCTTCTGCTACAAGCTCTTCAATACAGGCATCTCGTCAAGGCGGAGTGAATACTGGTGACTATTCTGGAGGTTGTGGTAGTGCTGGGAGAGATCAAGCTAACTTGAAAACAAATGTTGAAACTTCTGTTCCATGTGAGATAATGGCTCTTTTTGGTATGTTTGTTCAGAGTTATGAAGCTCTAGTAGCAGGGGAGTTAAAAGGAAAAGGGATGACTATGGAGGATATGTATTAGGTAGACCCTGATGATCTTGAAGAAACTGACATTCAATGGCAAATGGCAATGTTGACACTTAGAGCCCGAAGATTTATGGAGCGCACTGGCAGTAAGTATTTTGGAGGTCAAAGCTCTAACTTCAAACTGGGATTTGATAAGTCTAAACTAAGGTGTTTCAATTGAAAATAGTTGGGTCACTTCAAACGTGAATGTCCATTGCCAATCGTCACTGATCCTAGTAATTCAGGAATTCCAAGAATGGTTTCGAGCGGGAGTAAAAAGGAAGTGAGTCACAAGAAAGAGACAGCATTGATTTCAAACTTTGATTGGAGTGCTGAAGTTGAAGAGATGAGAGAAGAGGTTAATCAAGTGCTGGTGGCTGAGATTGTGGAAGGAAAGATGGAGGTGAATAGTGAGGATGAATTTGATCCATTCAAGGAGTTTAAAGATGAAGGTGAAAGGGCTGAGAAGGTGAAAGAAGGTGAAATCAAGGAGATAAGGAAGGAAGCCAGTCAACCCACTAAGCAAGACAAAGAAAAAGATGATGCTGCTACCACTATCGAGGAAAACAAGTTAAGTACTCCGGTGTGTCAATGCGAGAAAGCTCTAGCAGCTGAAAAGGTGGTGATGGGACTTCCTTATGAGGTAATTCAGGACACGTGTTCTTCAGCGTGCAAAATCCAGTTATTTGGAGTTTATAAATCTAATTGTTTATTAATTGATAATGAGAAAGATTTAAAACGAATTAATGAGAAACTTAAAATAAACGAGTCTAAATATTTTGTTAAATTAAACGTGGCTTTAAAAGAAAATGATCATTTAAAATGAATAGTTTTGGAAAGAAATGTTGAGATTAATACTTTGACTGAAAGGGTTGCTCTTGCTGAACTTGAAACAAGCAAGCTTCACTCAAAGCTCGATAAATGGACTATATCGGGAATGAAACATGATGATTTATGTAAATCTCAACGGGGGGCTAGGATTAAAATAGGTTTGGGATATGAAAATGCTAATGTTTATCCTCCTCCTAGTACTTACTTTTATTCACCGATGCCTATTCCTCATCCTTCTAATGATTTGATCCAAATAGATACTAACAGTATGTCTGTAGGTTTAGAAGGTGTGAGCCCTAAGCATGTTTGTGAGGACTACGATTATGGACCTACTAGCGGGCTTGGATGCTCTAGTCTTAGTACACCTGAATCTCAGCATTCCGTCTTAGATCATAAATCTAGTTTAAATTCTGTTTTTGTTTCTAGTGAATCTATAACAGACTCTATTTCATCATGTTCTAGTGATGTTTCTGTTTCATCTTTAAATCTGTGGATCATAATGCTGCTACTTCTTTTGATTGTGTTAATCTTGTTACTGATATCACTGTGAATAGCAATGAGGAAATTAAAATTAATTGTTTCAATTTTTTTTTCTCACCTCATTCCATCTTTTACCCTAACTAAAATTTCTCTGTCAAATGAAAGGGTCACATCTTCATCTGAAGCTTGTACAAGTGGTACAAATACCACATGTATATCAGATGACATCTCATCTCCTTCTGTAAATAATCATTCTTTTTCAAATAAAAACAGACCTAAAGACATGTATGAGGCATACAGTGACATTGATTCTAGACTGTCTGAATGTGATGAGAAAATATACATTGATAAAATCCCTCCCTTATTACATAACAGACCTAGATTAAAACCACACTGTTTTCGATGTGGTAATGATGATCATGTAGTTAAGCATTGTCCACAGCTTCATCATAGACATGTTAATAGAAATTCTTTTGGGAATAGGTTAACTCATTTGGTTAACAATTTCTTTTGTAAGAAATATGCTACTCCTAAACCCAAAGTTGCTCAAACTTGGGTTCCTGTTTCACCTGGTTAACTTTTTCCTTGATATTTTTGCAGGAGACATCCACAAAATTTGTAAATAGTGTATGGCATGTTGATAGTGGATGCTCCAGACACATGACGGGTCTAAAAGATTTATTGACCAATTATCGAATAATCAATGGAGGGTACGTCACATTCGCCGGCAACAAGAAAGGAGGAAAAATGATTGGTTAAGGAGAAGTTTCCAACGGTTCTCTTACCTTAGACAAAGTCAACTATGTACCTGAGCTTGCGTTCAATCTGTGGAGTGTCTCTTAGATTTGTGATAAAAGCAATCCTTTCTTATTCAAGTCCAATGAATGTCTCTTTTTGAAATCTGAAATTGAGATTCCAGATGATATGGTACTAATGCGGGCCCCAAGAACGCTTGACACATATCTTCTTGACATGAGTTCAAAGGAGTCAACGTCTACCGTCACATGTCTTCTGTCCAAAGTTTCCACTTCTGAGTCTTTCCTATGGCATCGCAGATTGGGCCACACTAATTTTGAAATTATAAACAAATTAGTTAAAAACAATCTTGTTAGGGGATTACCTTTGAAAGACTTTTCTGTGGTTGAAAAATGCATGGCTTGTGCCAAGGGAAAACAACATAAGAAACCACATAAACCAAAAATTGAAAATAACATATCCAATCCCTTCGAGTTGTTACATACTAACTTGTTTGGGCCCATCAGTGTTAAATCAATTGCTAAAAAATCTTTCTGCCTTGTGGTTACAGATGATTTTTTCAGATACTCCTGGGTGAGATTTCTCGCTCACAAAGGAGAGGCTACTGATGAGCTACAGAAGATAATTCTTTCAATTGAAACGATAAGCAAGAGGAAGGTAATGGCACTATGAAGTGATAACGGTACTGATTTCAGAAATCTGATCTTCGATTCATTCTATGCTGCTAAGGGAATTTTAAGACAATATAGTGCTGCGAGGACCCCTTAACAGAATGGTGTGGCTGAATGAAAGAATCGCACCCTCATTGAAGCTGCTCGTACAATGTTGATTGAATCCTCCTTACCCATCATCTTTTGGGCTGAGGCGGTGAATTCTGTTTCATACGATCTGAACAGGGTGTTGATAGTCAAGGACAAAATGAAGACTGCTTATGAACTATTTCATAAGAGAAAGCCTTTAATGAATACGCAGGCGCAAAAGACGAAATTCGGCTTCTCATGTACTTTATTGAATACGCAGGCGCAAAAGACGAAATTCGGTGTCGTATCTGATGAATGTTACTTTGTCGGTTATTCTTCTACTCAAAAGGCTTATCGGGTATATAACAAGAGAACACGTATTGTTCAAGAGTCATTCTATGTTGATTTGCAGGAATCTAATTCCTCCGATGTTCGATTTGAACCCGCATGGTTCTTTGACTCCGATACAGTGTTTAACTCTTTTAATCTTCTAG
This sequence comes from Flaveria floridana, assembly GCA_018326465.1. NCBI lineage: Eukaryota > Viridiplantae > Streptophyta > Magnoliopsida > Asterales > Asteraceae > Flaveria > Flaveria floridana. Next base: position 20,576 of record BJCO01809179.1, read on the forward strand.
TTTTCGATGATGATGCATCTGTCTCCAATGTTCAAACAAATATCATTCCTCCAAATCCATTTCCTGTCGACCCTCAAGTCCTTCCTACCAATACTGCAAACGATGCTACATCAGTTAATGTTGCATCTTCTTCATCATCATTTGATCTTCCACCTCCACCTGTTTCAACATCCCTTCCCTCATCACCTACATGTACCACACCTCAGCCGACATCTCCCATCTCTTCAATACACTCTACCTTACCATCCACCTCACATTTATCTACCCATCAACAATCCTTTAGCCAACCATCCACAAATACCCTACCCATGCCCATAGATTTCAAAACCATGAAAGATCATCCACATGATAACATCATAGGATCTATCACCAATGGAGTTCGGATGTGGAGTCAATCTGGTTTGATTAACGTCTATCTATTCTCATGTTTTATATCATAAATCGTCCCTAAAAATGTTCATGCAGCTCTTCAGGATCCTTGCTGGTTTGAATCAATGCAATTAGAGCTGCAATAGTTTCGGAAACTCAAGGTATGGACTCTGGTCGATCTTCCACTAAACAAGTGCCCAATTGGCACGAAATGGGTGTTCAAGAACAAACCCGATGACCGTGGCATTGTGGTAAGAAACAAATCCAGATTGGTGGTCCAGGGATTTGCTCAAGAATAAGGGATTGAGTACACAGAAGTCTTTGCCCCCGTCGCCCGTCTTGAAGCCATCAGAATCTTTTTAGCACATGCAGCCCATAAGAAGTTCAAAGTCTACCAGATTGATGTCAAATGTGCATTTCTTTACAGAGACATTGACGAGGAGATATATGTGTGTCAACCACCTGGTTTTGAGGATCCAGACTTTCTAGACAAAGTCTACAAGCTTGATAAGTCTCTTTACGGTCTTCATCAGGCTCCTCGAATCTGGTATGAGACCTTAACACAGTATCTCTTAAGCAATGGTTTTTCTCGTGGCACCATCGATATGACATTATTTAAGAAGGAAGTCGATAGTGAGATGCTTATTGTTCAAGTTTATGTCGATGACATTAT
>BJCO01809180.1:0-18836 GCA_018326465.1 Flaveria floridana
CCCTAATCGGAACCCTAACCCCCACCACCCCTTGCACCACCGCCTGCACCGCACCGCCACCCCACCTCCACCGCCTGCACCACCTCCACCGCTAGTGCCAACACCGTCGCAACGCCACCGCCCTAGTTCTTCTTTGGAAGACGAAGAGTATGATCACTCCCTTTTGAATCTTGATCACACATTCACATTCACATTCATACAACTCCATCATCCTCCCATGACGACCTTCATAATCTCTGCTTCAGACGCCGAATCAATGGCCAAATCCCAAAACCTCACCCTCCCTCAACTCCTCCCAACCCTTGTCAAATCCGCTCAATCCCTCGCTCGCCCCCAATCTTTAATTTCCACGTCGGAGCCGTCAGATTGTCCTCTGATGGCCACATCTTCCTCGGTGCCAACGTTGAATTCCCCAACCTCCCCCTCCACCACTCTGTTCATGCCGAGCAGTTTCTCGTCACCAACATCGTCGCACACGCCGGAGGCTCCAAGCTCCTCTACATCGCTGTTTCCACAGACCCATGTCGTCGATTCTACACTACCACCGCCTTAGTTCTTCTGTGGCGTTGCGGTGGTGCTGGCACTGGAGGTGGTGCAAGCGGTGGAGGTGGAGGTGGCGATGGCGGTAGAGGCTGTGCAGGTGGTGGTGCAAATGGAGGAAGGGGTGGTGGGGGTTAGGGTTCCGATTAGGGTTTTTAGGATGGTGGGAGTGTTGGGGGGTTTGGGTTGGATTAAATTTAAGTTTTATTTTTTTTATTTTTTATTGTTTTAAAAAATTACAACAATTATCCTAATCTAATATAATTTACATAACTAGTCCTCTAAATGTAAAATGACCAAAGTACCCTCATATTTAACTGTAAAAACTAACAGAGTTAGTGTCAGGGAGCAAAACCGTTATAAAAATGAAACCACGGGGCATGATATAATCAAAGATTCCTTTTTGGACTGAAATGGTTAAAATGATTAAACCACAGGGACCAAAACCGAAATTTACTCTTTAAGATATTTAAAAAGGCAGTAATTAACAAGGACAAGATTAACCCCAATCATGGGTTATAACTACTAATCCGATTGACTAAAGGTAAAGCCAATTTCTTCGAAAAGCGAAACCTACCAATCTTTGTTGAATCACATGCTCCTACCAAATAAAGTCTTAAATTTCCCTCTTTTCATATCTTGACTTTGAATATATGCTACAAAACACGAGAATTGCGTAAAACCAACTGACGTATCTGACAAACACACTTTTTACTTTACACTTATCATATTTTTAAAATTATCACCCTTGATTATATAGAATTTAAACTCATAACATATTAGTTAAGAAATATATCACTTTACCATCACAATTTCCATTCAGGGACATCACCCGACGCACCTAACATGTTTAAGATATTTTTTTGAATAAAATAACATATATGATGGATCGCGTGTGGCCCTATATGTCGAATGATGATAATACAAAACAAACGAAAGATATATGTAACATGTATGCAAATCTTATCCAAAAGCATAATTCACGTCATGTGGCACAATGTTTTTTGGGGACATATAGTAATGGGGTTAGCTTTAAAAAGTGGAATCATATGTAAGTGTACGTAGTGGTGAAGCAAAATGATCGAGTTAAGTGTAGACCAATAGGTATCCTATGGCTATGCTTGAAGTTAATGCATACTAACTAATAGAATTGAAGAATGAAGGGAACATGGCTCATATTATTCCCATATGAACCTATCACCTATAGATATAGATGTAGATATAGATGTAGTTATGGATTTGTCCCTTTCATCTATATATGTGGACACCCTTGTTACATCATGTTATGTGGATCACAGGCAGCCATTAATGGCTTTCATCAATACCCATTCAATTAATCTAAGGGATGAATGATCCTTGATTTGAAACAAACCCCACATGATATCAGTATACATGTCTCCTTTGTATACTAGTTATCACCTTGTTCAAAATGTGCATTAATTACTAGTGAAGAACATTACAGAGCATTCACCAACTTATGATATTAATATATATACGCAAAGGGTCTGTGGTCTAACGTTACCAAGATGTGTAAGGTTTTCCCGCTGTAAGTAAGTTACCAAACAAGGACAAGGTTGCTACTATACGCTCGCAAAACAGAGACCAATTCTAGTTTGATCAAGACACGCCCGCCCATGTGATTTAGGATTTAAGTGTCATGGTTGATAAAAAAAAATATGTATATTTAAACAGTAGGCAAGGTTAGAGGTGGTGTGAGTGTAGACTGTTCTATAAAATAAATTAAAACTTATGATCTAAGCAATTGGGAATTTTTTAGCATTTCAATTCATGAAATTCAGGGTTTGTGCATGGGAATTACACACACATGATCATTCATTAACATGAAGGAAGTCATGATTTGCTGTTGTTCTACTCCATATCTTCATGTATATCTACATGTTATGTATGATGGATCCAAATATTATATGTTTTATAGGACAGACGATCAGCTTTAAGTCAAATATCCATGTGACATGTGGATTCATCCCATTTCAAAGTAATAATAAGTTCATGTCGATCACCGCGGTATGCACACTGTACAGCATATTAATCTTGAAGAAAAGGGTCAAAAGTGTATGAAACCAAAAGAGCAAATGGGGCCAGAACATGCTCATTGTAAGACCAACCAAAAAAACATGTTTTGGAGGAAAGTTATCCAAAAGTATTTGGTCCAATCCTCTACTGTTTACATCACAACAAGGCAACATTATTACTTCTTAACTTTGGTTCATGATTTCATGTGAAAAAGGTCATCTTTTTAGCTGATTTAAAGAGTTAATTTGTATGTAACTTCAATTTCATCCATTATTATCCACCTTCAATGTGTTGTGGTTGGAAAACATCCAATAGCGCGTATAATTGGCGCAATGGGGGTTGAATTTGGCCCAGTTTTAATTCCACTGTACTTTTGACAAGAATTCACTTGAATGGATTGTTGGCATGCATATAATGGCATCATGGCATCATTAAGCAAAAGATTGTTGTGCCATATATGTTGTGTCAGCTTCCACAAAAGCAAACATAATAAGAGTACACAACAGCAGTTTAAACAAGACACAAAGATATAGGTATTATTATAGAGGACAGAAAACAACCCCAACAATTATCTGCTTGACAAGTTGCATAAGTCTCCCCACCATCTGTTTTGCAGAAAGAATTTAAGGCTATTATACAACATAAAGGATATTGTAGACATATCACCATTTTTGTTGGAACAAAAATAACTACCCCACTCACACGTATAGTCTACATAGGGCTCAAGCTGAAAGAGAGACTCTAAAGTTTTCATTAACATAGAGAAATTGTTGTAGGGAGTATGGGTCATTTTTCATTAAAAATTTTAAGATAAAATAAAGATGCACTTTTGATTTGTATGGAAAATTTCTGGTACTATACGATATGCAAAAACGAATTTAAATATAATGAAAATAAACGTTACATAAACACAAAAATGATATAAGTCAATTTCTTTAATGGGTAGTATATTTGGTCTCGTTCTTGACTATAACACTTGAATACACGAAAACAGTTAGCGTTGGTTGAGGCTCTGTGTTGAACATAGGTCAGTTAAAAAAAGATTTTGAGTATATCCCGTAAGAGAACACATCTGTCTCTCAAGATATAACAACGTAAGCAGTATGCACTATCGGAAATGGTTTGCACCCGAGTTGGTGCTTTTGTGTTTGTGGAAAGGTTGAAGAATTGGTGATGAAACAAGTAGAGAGTACACCACTTCAAGGTTTGTGAAGGATTTTTTATACCTCCGGCCCTTGATTTATTACGTTTGCGTGCGTGAATGAGGGCATGTTAGGGTGCAACGCGCCCTTTAAGGAACCCACTTATGTCTCATTCTAAGGAAATAATCTTTTTAGAAGGCTCCGAATTATATACCACATCAATTTTCTACTCAACTCCTGCATGCGAAAACTTGTATCCATTTTTCCTTAAGTTTCATGTCAAACTCACCACTTTAAGCATCACTGTGTCATTCATTATAGTTTTTTTGAGACACGATTTGTTTATTACGAAACACTACATAATATAGCGCAAACCCAAGAATAACTAATTACATAACACATGTATGAATATAATTATTTGTGTTCGGTTAGTGAAATTCACATTCTCTCAACCATTCCAACAATCCTTCACACAAAGATCAATCAAAACACACAAAATTCCCAAAGAAACCTCGATGGTTGAATCTTGCATAGGAGAGATGGTTAGTTTCTAACATTAAACCTTCCCTTGTATATTCACTTGCTCTCCATGCATAGTGCTAATGGACTTGAGATCCTTAAACTAACCGTTTCTTATATATGTAAACGACAATACATGTATACACAAGACTCTTCCTCGTCGGGACATTCCCTCATTATCATATCCATTATGGTTCTAAAACATTAGAATGGTTCTGTGAGAGCTTTACGAATTACATGCCCAAGAATTCCATTCGAAGCAATCCCATTTCTCTTTCGAAAACGTATAGACTCGTAATATATGTTGTATATGAAAAAATGAAAACCGTTGTGCCCCAATACGTTATGCTTAGCCCAAAGCTAATCATTACATCATAATGGGCTATTTAGAGGGTCTGTGAATCGTGAGACATAACATACCTCAAGCCTCAAGGCTCCAACCGGGCCAAAAACTGCAACCTGTGTGAGCCAATGAGTCTCTGACAAAGTCACTAAACAAAGAATCTAGTCTACTGTAATATCGGTAATATTATAAGTCTATAAAATAAATTAGTAACCAAAATATGGCAAAAACATATAAGCTATCTATATTTGTAGATTAACATAGTGTATTAATATATTTCATTCATGCAACTAAATAAAACAAAGAGCATTGGTATGTGTATACTCCTTATATGTGACATATTGAGTCTGAACTTGTAGGCACAAAATGTTAAAGTGACCTTGATATAAATCAAGCTATTGATCACCGGCAAAAATATAATTAGACCAAGATATTTTATTTTAATATAATAATATATGGTTAAACCTGTTCTAAATGGTTAGCTATAACTAAGGTTGTAAATATGCGGGGTTTTATTGAGTAATTTGAGCTTTTATCATATTAAAGCTGGAGTTAATCATAAAACAAACTCAGAATAAAACAAAAAGGTAAGATTGACCTTATAAAGGTTCAATCTGAGTTGTCACCATACCCATCTTCATTGCGCGACCACCTCCATCAACAAAAAACAACACCATCGTGCTTTCATAGTGACCATCATCGACCACAACCAACGTCGAGAACGGTTGTGGGGTGACAGGTGTCAGAGGCGACTGGGTGGTCGGTGGAGTCAATGAGGGATAAGTAGTGGTGACAGAAGTGGCACTAGTTGCGGGTGCAAGACAGGGGTGACGAGGCATTGGTCGATGGCTGTAGGGAGGGGCAATGACAAGGGGTGGCTCGAATGTGACAACCGTAAATTGTAAGAGATTCTTTTGAAATCCTTCACAATTTGAAAGAATTGTTGAAATCTTTTAGTTAAAGGCTTTTTTGAAATTAATTAAATTCAATCTCAACAAAATGAACAACTTTAAAGCCACTAGTAACGTTGTTTTCTGACCTTGGAATCATTGGTTTAATCATGATAAATAGTCACTTGTACAAAATATAGTGTAAGCCTGTAATATCAAATCACGAAGTGATCCGAATCAAGTTTAGGCCACTGAGAATTCACATGAAGCAAACAAATCTCTTCTCAGAATTTTTTCAAACAACCTTTTAAATTTACAAGTTGCTTAACACTTTCATCTTTGCATTGTTACCAGTGGGATAACTTTCAGATTTCTGCAAAAATAACTTAAACTATTACACATCCTCAGTGCATACTGAAAGAAGAAAAAAAAAGCAAAACAAACATTGAAGAACGTAGAAACAAACGACCGTAAAGATTGTTTAGAAGAAAAGTTTCCTAGACCGAGATGGAGCAGGAGAAGGCGTGGTCAAAGATCTCGGGGTAGTCAAAGGTTGTGTAGATTCTTGATTTCTATCAACAAGTTTCACTCCTTTCGGGTCAGCAAGAAGAGATCTCTGAAACGACTGTTCAAATCCCGTAGCAACGATTGTCACATGAATCTCCCCGTTGTATCTCTCATCCACCACCGCCCCGAATATAATGTTTGCTGATGGATCTGCCAAACTTGTTACCACCTGACAAACAAACAAAATTCAAATCTTTTGACTTGTAAAATAAATACACCAAAAATTAAGGTGATTGGTATGACTACCTGAGAGACCCTGTTGACTTCTTGAAGAGTTATGTCTTTCCCTCCGGTAATGTTATAAACAACTCCGGTAGCAGATTGGATTGATGATCCGATCAAAGGAGCGAGAGTTGCTTGTTCTGCTGCTTCTTCTGCTCGGTTTTTGCTTGAGGAAACACCGACACCTAGCATTGCAGTTCCAGAATCTTTCATGACTGCTTTAACATCTGCAAAGTCCACATTTACCAGCCCGGGTATCTGCAAATTGGAAAAACAAAGTGGGATATATGCGTAAAAATTAGTGCAAATAGAATGCAAAAGGAACTCACTGTAATTATATCTGAAATTCCTTGAACTCCTTGGCGGAGTACATCATCAGCAAGAAGAAAAGCATCCTGAAGAGCGGTGTTTTCATCCGCAATATCCAGTAAACGGTCATTTGGGATCACTATAAGCGTGTCAACGTTCTTTTGCAGCTTCTCGATAGCTTCTAAAGCCTGAAAATGTTTGCAAAGATATAATCCTATGTTGCATATAAAAAGCAAGCATCATTTACAGTGAACTAGGGTGTCAATCATGTCAGGTTGGCGGGGTGAATAAATGAACCAGAACACGACCTATATTAAATTCATGTCAAACACATCACCCTAGCCTGGACACACTTAAAATCATGTAACCAAAAGACGACCTGCATAACCCATTTACATAAAGGAATCAATCAGGTTGTAACGAAATTGTAAACAGATTATAACAAATGGATTAAACAGGGTCATAAACGGATTAATCCTTAGAAAATACAGTTCTTATTATAATATTAAAAAGAAGGGTCAAGCTGTTTAATTAAACAAACTAACCTGAACATGACCTGTTCAATGAACGGGTTAGATATGACAACCTAAAACATGATTACTTTCACATTGTGTTCCATGTCAACTCAAGAACTACCAGCCCTAATTTATACCCAAAGAAGCATATACAGTCACCTGCCTGTACTGATCTTTTACGACCTTCAAAGCTGAACGGATACGTCACAACACCAACCGTCAAATACCCTGCTTCTTTCGCTATCTGGGCTACCACCGGAGCAGCACCAGAACCTGTACCACCACCCATACCCGCTGTTATAAACACAAGATCAGACCCTTTAAGCGCGTTCCCAATAGCTTCCTTCGACTCCTCCGCAGCCTGTTCTCCCAACAGCGGATTGCCACCAGTACCTGCATCCAAACAAACCTCAATCTCAAACATCAACAAAACACCATCACAGGACCATCGACCACTGCATCATAGTATCAAATCAAGAACATAATTAAAAAAGAAACAAACCTAATCCACGAGTCAAAAGCTCCCCAATTTGAATCGGGTTTTGCGCAACAGATTGCAGAAGCGCTTGAGAATCCGTGTTTATGGCGTAAAAATCAACACCCTGATGTCAATAAACCAAAACATTGTCAAAGATTTCACAAACAAAAACTGTAACATCATAAAACAAACATCAATTTCCTCAAAAGAATCTAATTCCTAAACCGAAACAACAAACTGGCATCACAAAAGCACGTTTCTTGAACAAAAACCGCAAAAAGCCTATAAATTCGACATTTCAAGAACAATTGATACGAACACTAGTTAAAAATAAAGAATTGTGGCACGTTTCTTGAACAAAAAACAGCAAAAAAGCCTGTAAATTCGACATTTCAAGAACAACTGATACCAAACTAGCTAAATATAAAGAATTGTGGGGTGTATGAAAAATCAAGAATTGGGGGACCTGTAAGCCGCTACCAATCATGCGGTTAACGGCATTGTTGCCACCGCCACCGACGCCGACGACCTTGATCTTTGCGGAGTCCATTGAGGCGAAAGAGCAGCACACGGCGGAGCGGCGGTGGCGACGAGCCCTAGGGGCATCGGATGCTTTGAGGGAAAAGGGGGAAAGTGAACATCCGGTGGAGATAGAGGCGGAGGAAGACGACGGTGGGGTGGTGGCGAAGTGGAGGAGGTGGTGTGTGGCCATTAGTGAGTTTGGGTGAAGGTAGTGGTGTGTTGTTGGGAAGAATGGCTGCACTCTCTGGAGGATGAAAACACTAGCTAGGGCTTTAGTGTTTTTCTTTTTGTTTTTTTTGTTTTCATCTAGATTTTGTCTTTGGGGAATACATTTTTGGTTTAACTTCAAAAGTGACAAGATGATTCTTTACTTGTATTAGAAGTGGCTAAACATACTTATTATGTATTAAACATGCCTTTAGGGGTATTGTTATTTTGATGGAATAGGGGTCCATCAAATGTGTGAGATATGGTAAGTTTAGGAGCATACTTATCTTCAAATCTTTCGTGTTTTAATTTTTTTTTATTTTTGTATTTTAACTCGATTTTTATAGGTATGTATATGCAATGTAAGTAAAATTTTGTTGATTTACTAGATATTAACAAATTCTCCAAATACGAGTTGATAAGCGTGTGTATCATCATTTTTTAGAACGAACGAATTTTAGATTTTGGCCTTTAATCTCTAGTAAAAAATGAAGATGTTTTAAACTTGACTAAATATATGTTTGTGCATAAACGTATTCATGGATATATTAAACACTAAAAAACAAATCTACACATGTATGTTTGCTTACCATCCAAACTTGGAATTGAAAAGATCATAGTTGAAGCATAGAATGCTGTTAAGGTTAAAAGAACAATTGCAATAGAATTTATGTTAGGATTAGTATGAATGACTTAAGGAACCTTGAGAATCATAAGGCAATGGGCAAAAATTAAGGGGAGGTTTATGTGGACACAACAACATTAGTGTAGTCTACGGTATAGCAAAAGAAGATATTATAAACTTAGATTATGATGACCTTAATGCATTTGATCCTTTCTTTAATAATTAAAACGCACTAACAGTGAGAATGAGAATATGGAACATGTGATGGTGAAAATATGAAAGAAAAGACGGATGAGGATAACGGTGATTTCATTACTAATGATGATGATATTATTGATGACGTTGAAGTTGCTATGAGGGATTTTAAGTCGAATGTTGATCAAGATGCATCCAAAGAACATACAGATACAGGAGGTGTTAGACTATGACTTGTTTGATGGTGGGTTAGATTCTGATAAGAATGCTTGTAGCAAATTAAGGTATCTAATTGTGGCTGTTAAAGTTATCACTTCAACACTAGTCTAGATCTCACACTTTTTCTGATAAGTAATGTTAGTGTTTTGAAATCATTGTTTATGTTAATGTGTATTTCATCGTTCATAGAGTATATGTTGTCTTTACAATAGAACAAGTTTTGATGTGTCCCTAGATAATGTGTGCGAAGTGATAAATGGTAAGATAGTTGATGACATATACAATCCATCATCATAACACTAGAATATATCAAGGACCATCTTGTAAGAAGAATGGTTAGTGTTTTGAAAGTTACAAAAGAGATGTTCATTAGCGGTTGTTTACTGTATGTAACTTAGAGATACATTGTTTTTGTTGCATACTTGGATGATATAGCAAATGTTATGTTGAAAGCGTATGAAGGGGGCCATCTTCAAGATCTAGGAATAATAGATAGTAGGGGTAAGCAACAAACCAATCCCTAACCAACACAGGACCAAAACCGTATTAACTGATAAACAAGGACCGAGGACATGAACTAGTTTGGCTTGTTGATCAAGTATAAAAAAATACATACAAAATGATGCACATACGTTCTAGGACGAATACGAGGGTTACCATATGTTTCTACCTACATACATTCAACAATCTAAAAACAACAATATATTCACACATTATGAACACCATTGTTAAGATCACTCATTTGCTGATTGAAGAGCATGATTACACTGGAATATAATATGATGATGGATGAGGAAAACATAACAAAATCGTATGATACAACACCTTGTAAGAAAACTAGGTTTTTTTAATTTTTATTTATTTCGAGTTGATAGGTTAGTTGCGTCCTGTTGGGTTTTGGACCAAATTGTATCGTAACCGAAATTCATGGATTCCAAAAGACATAGGACTGATCATGTTTAAAGATTTCCGGGTTGGTCCGGGGCAGTCTAAGCCATTTGGTCAGGTTTCTCAAGTCAATCCAACACCTATTCACCCCTATATATATAAGAGTCGTTGAAAAGCAAAGTATCTTACCATCACTTGTTCTAATAATGTCTTTCCAATAAGTGTAGTAAGTTAGTTTATGCCATTACCAAAAACCTTACACTGGGAAGTCATTGGTTATATTCTCAAATACTAAGACTCCAATTCATGTTTTTCTATACCAAAACCATTTGGCCATCACATCATAGGGGTTTACATATGCTATTTATGATGGAGACCTAAAAAGCAGGCGATCCACATTAGGTATTACGTCCTCATTAAACCATCTCTAATAGATGTTTTTCATATCTTAAAAACAACCACGTGGACATCTATTAAGTTCTTCACATTTTGGTGAGGGTGTTTTTGAAGCATTAGTTCTTCTCTATGAACTCCAAACATGAGTTGGTGTCGGGCCCCATATACCATATACATGGATATATTAAAGAGAGAGAGAGAAGAAATGAGTGGTTAAAAATAAAAAAATGATGATGATGTGGTAATGTTTTTAAGTTTTTTTATGAAGAGATTTTTTAAGATTTTTAAGAGATATTCGTTTTTCTAAAGTGTCAGTTTACTAGACATGTTTTTAATTGTTTTTAAGGCTTTCTCTTGGTGATGCTCTTAAGGGTAATCGTATGTTATGGAGCAAGAAGTCAAGTGTTGTATCTTGTTTAAGCGGACAATTAGAATATAATGTTATGGTACATACTCTTGTGGACTTATTTGGCCTTAGAACCTACTTGGTGAGATTAGGTTAAGACAAACTAATTCAAGGAATATATAGTATGATAATAAGATGATTATAAAAAGAGTATAAATAATTAGATTGTAAAATAGTTTAATATACTTATATTAGTATATTTTGTTATGAATGAAGACATAACATAGCAGATAAAATAAAACTCAAGTTTACAATTATTTTAAACACAATGAAAAAATTAATTTCATAAATTTCAATCAAATTATACATGCCTGTCTATAAAAAGTGAAATAACTTTGATATATCATAATTTCGAGACAATTTTGTCCAGAATTTACATTTTGGTTCAAAAGACCATGTGTTTACTTAGAATTATCATGAAATTATAAAACCATCAAATCCCTCCTCTACAATCTAGCTATAAAATTTCAGTTGTAAGTAAACTAGAACCTACAATGGCTTCATTGGCACACCCACTGGTTCATCCGGCCACTCTGTATGTGGTGTGAAACAGGTTGGTACGCGTAGTGGCGGGGATCAGGGTGGTGAGGATAGTGGTGTGGAATGTGGTGGTATTGACGGTCGTGTGGAAAGGGTTGGCATCGTCGAGGGGAAAAACTAGAGTCCATGTGTGGCCGAACGGGCTGATCATTAACCACCATCCTCCTATTCTTCGTCATCCATGTGTGGTTTAACTCATCCAGTCTAGGTGTGTATTGGTTCATTGCAAATGTGCCATACTTGTTATCTGATGCTGCAAGTTGATATCTACTCGAAAAGCCTGAATTGTGACGACCTGCAGTGTATGCGGTCTTTTGACCCGAAGAACATATTCCATAGTTCCTGGGCTTGTCAATATGAGCCTCCCGACCGTAGCCTTGTTGGGTGCTATCCAGTTTTATGCTTTTGTTATCTAGCCGCTCGTGTGTTGCACCTACATAAGGATCTCTGGTGACAATATTATCATTTTCAGCGACTATTGGGGTCTGCTCATCTTCTTCAACCAGAATGCGATCCTCAGTAGAATCTCTCTCACCTTCTATTGACAAATTCTTTAATAAAAGCTTCTTATTGGTGACGGATACTCTTTGTTTCTTTGCGCGTTCTGACCCGAATGACATTTCTGCTGTCTTATTAGAAGAATCTACTGGTCTAACAGATGAAGCTGACTTCTCAACACTTATCTCATCAGATGTGTAGTCTGAATTCACAATATTCTCATTAACCGCAACGTTCTTCCAGCTACGGCTGATATCTGGAAACTTTATGTTTCTTACAGCAGTGCCAAGTTTGTGATCCATCTTATGTTTTCTGAAAAGTCCCACGGCATTAAGTTACATAATATTCTAAAAAGTTTAATATGATCAACACCTACAAGGTATGACACAGTGGTAATCCCCTTTAGTGGAGGCTCAAGTTCGAACCAGTTTCAACTGATTCCTACCTTTACCCTTTTAGGTCACATGTCCAGCCTAAGCTGTGCTGGTCCTATAGTATTGGTGGGGCCCCATGAAATGTCCCTAATGGGTTCTCATTCTCACAAAAAAAGAATGTTTTAACTTGATAAAAGGATGAGTATTAACTTACAAGCAATATATTAATGCACGCGATTTAGGCAAAAGGTTATTCCATGCTCTAGCTACAATGTGGTTATCAATATCTTTGTTGTAGAACACAATCTTGCTGCAAAAGGACCAAAAATCAGATTTAATTAGAACACAAGTATAACCATACAGTGGTGGTTTTAAAAATAAAAATAAAATCACCTTGGCAAGCATTTCCTGTGGTACGACCTTGGACATCGTCTGCAAACAGCGAATGTCAACCCTTTCACCTTCTCATCCTCCCCCTGCTTACATTTGTGGCATTTGTGTGCAGGACATGTGAATTGCTCACCCTTAGTAATCTTTTGTTCAAGATTGTGTGTTTCACCATCATTTTCGTCTACAAGCAGCCTTGCAACACAATGGGGGTGATAAAAATGCCCACAAGTTGCAGAACTACATTGAAACACCTACATATATAACAATGCTTCTTAATTGTGTAAAACATTTTAGAAGGTAAATGAATGACGATGAATAAAGAGAATGCCTAATATGTTCAGATAAGTCGCACCTCTGCACCATAAGATTTGTTTGAAGAGCCCAGTTTTCCACATACAAAGCATTGGTGTTGTTCATGAGAACAGTTCAAACAAACAAACAGTCGTGACCCCTGTAAAAGAAATACAGATGAGATGCATTTCAAAAAGAGATGATCTAAAAACTGAAAATTCACATGCGGATTTAAAATGAAATAGATCGTATATGACTAAACACCTTCACTTCTTCAGGTTGTAGTCCAAGAGATTTGCAAGACTTTGCAGATTTTGCGGATTTGAGAGTTGCATGAAATGATCTTAAACATTTTCCATCACAACTGCAGTAAATTTCAAGATGTAAATTACTGATATCGATTATTATGAAAGAAAACAAATGAGACTCGACTTATAATTACATATAAGGTATAAAGCAATAATAATTACCAGGTAAGATTGCCACCATTATCACAGATTGCACAAACATTATCAGATAAGTCGTCCTCATCATCATCAACATCAACATCACTACCATCGTTGTCGTCGTGATCATTATCAGATTCAGACTCAGGCTCACCGTCTTCCACCCCTTTAGTGGCGAGAACACGATCCTCATATTCAAAGACCGTATCATCAACTATAAAGCTTGGCTTCATAACAACTTCAGCATCCTGTGATGATGTTTACATCAATGTCAACAAATTGATCAATTGAAGGGAACTAACGAAGTTAGATCGTACCTGATCAAAAGCTCTCTTCTTTCTGGATCTCCTCTCCAGTAATGACGCCAAAAACTGTTGCATTTTAGAAAATATTATAATATATAACGGGGGAGAAAACGGAACTTGTAATCATTTCAAGTAAGGATATCTAAATGTGTTCTTCATGTAATCATTTAACGAACCTTGGATTTTTGCAATGTTTCATCTCTTTTAACAGCTTCTCGGATGAATTTGAGATGATCCATCAGATCATTCTCTGAAGGCCTAATGTCATACAAGCTAGACAAAAAGAAGATATTGTTATAAGAAACACGTACAAAATGAAGATTAAACTACAACTATGCTAGAATACATAAACAACCTTCAAGGGGGTGACACAGTGGTAAGTGCCTGATTCCCTCTAGCAGAGGTCAAATGTACGAACCAGCTTTCACTAGTTTCTGCCTTTAACCCCTTGAAGGCCACCTGCCCTGCAGGGTTTTGGCATAAGCGGCGTTTTACTTGGTTCCATTGGTTAGCTTGATTTTGGCAGATCCCCATGAGACAGTTATCAAAAAAGAATTAATAATACATATACCTGAAAACTTTACAGAGATGGTCCCGTAGAACTTTACTAGATGCTTTTGGATTTCTTGACAAGAGATAAAGAGACTGTATAGTGATCAAAATGGTCCTTATTTTATTTTCATAACTCTTTCTTGGTTTTTGAAGTTTGATCCAATTGTTATCTTTAAAGAGAACTGATATCTCGGGCTTTTCTTTCAAAAACTCGTATTTCCATGCCTTCACTAGCTTATGTACCTTTTGAAGGCCATTATCAGCATTGCCCCTTAGATATATCTGGCTCTTGTTGTCATCTGATCTCTCACTGTTGCTCCATTGTATGGGTAGTTCTGTAAACGAAACGGGTTCATCCCCTGCATCATAGAAATAGTAGTCTGATACGACTTCTGGAAGAATCTCTTCATCATCATCTGAAGAAGCCATTTAATGCAACAGTACTTGTATGCCTGCCAAAGATTATCACACAAGTGTCTTTGCATATCAGTCCAAAGTCCAGACATTTAAAGTACTATAACACTATACGAAAGATTTTGCTCCTGTAAATCTTAATACCATTGTTACAAACTATAACTAGCTCAAAGAGATCAAGTACTTAGGTTCATTTGTTTAAATTTTTGTGTGATAAAAGATTCCAGAGAGACAAGGGGAAAGTTTCTTAGGGTGGCAATGCCACCAGCTATGTAGTATGGAACTGATTTTTGGCCGATCAAGAAGGCACACGCCTGGAAGTTGGAGGTAGCTGAGATGCGGATGTTGAGATGGGTTTGTGGACACACAAGGATGAACAGAATAAGGAATAATGTTCTGACGTTTAGGTTAGGTGTAGTCTGTGTTGTCAAAAGCGAAGGAGGCGCTCGCCTAGGCGCAAGTTCTAAACGCAATGAGGGTTTACCGCCTTGCAGGCATTTAGGCATTTAGGCGCTCATGTAAAGGTCCGCTGAAGATTCTGGTTGCAACTTCTAGCCAAAAACTTTCTTTCTTCGTTCTTCTTTCTTTGAATAAGTTAGAGTTTGTGTATTAAGAAATTATAGAAATCTTCATATTAAACGGAGTGTAGTGGAGAAGATATAGGGTTGGAAGAGAAAGGCAGGGTAGGTGAGTGATGGTTTCTGATTGTGTGTTAGTTAGTATTGTGAAAGTAAATAATTTTGTTTGTAAAAGGTGATGGGATAGGACTATATGCAGAATAAAAAGTATTCAGGTTTTAATTTTGAATTTTTTTTAATTATATTAGGTTATTAAATTTTTGTTGGACTCTAAACAAACAAACAAACATACCCAGTATGTCCTACTGAGAGTAGAGTCTGGGAGGGGTAGGTGGTGACCAGTCTTTCCTCTATCTTGGGAGACAGAGAGACCCCCGGCTCGACAAAGATAACAGCCAAAATTATAATGGATATATCACATAATCATACATCACAATAGAGTTTTGTATATGCATATGCATGTCCATAAACAAAATACGAGATTATATTGCATACATCACATACATCACACAAGCAATATAAGCACATAAGCAATAGCATTACTCATAACCATCAGAATAATAATGCGTACCTCACACAATCAATTAAGCATACGTTACAAAAGCACACACAACATCATTGAGACAAGTTTGAGGCAGATAAATTTTATTATGATATTAGACAAGGCATAGGCAGATAAATTTTTACTATGATATTAACAATACTAATAGGACAGTTAGCACTAAGGCTCTACCTACAATGGACAAATAACGTTACCCTAAACATCACATGCGGACTATCGCAGCAAGGCCCGCTAGTAGTCCCTGACTTTAATTCTACACCTCCACTCACTCCTATCCTTGACCATGTGCTCGAAGAGGTGCAACTCTACCATATACCGGCTAATCATCTCATCTCAGGTCAACTTAGGTCTTCCTCTACTCATCTTACCATCTAAGCTGATGCGCTCTACTGCTCTACATTGCGCTGACATCTGTCTCCTCTTCACGTGGCCAAACCATCTCAATCTTCCCTCTCGTATTTTGTCCGTGATACAAGCCACCTGTAGCCTCTGTCAGAAGACATCGTTCCTTATCCGATCCAACCTCGTATGTCCACACATCCACCTTGGCATTCGCATTTCTGTGACCACTATTTGTCTCTTGTGCGATTTCTTCATGGCCCAGCAGTCTGTTCCGCATAACATAGCCGTACGAACCGCCACTCTATATAGTTTTCCCTTTAGTCGTGTTGCAAACCTCTTATCACACAAGATCCTTGATGCTGCTTTCCACTTGCACCATCCTGTCTGAACACGATGGGCTACATCATTGTGTATCTCTCCGTCTTCCTGGACGTACGAGCCTAAATATTTGGACTCTATATTATTTTATTTTTCTAATCCTATTTTGTATATTTTTATTGTTTTTGAATAATGTGTTTTTTAACTCGGGGCCGCTTCTTTTATGCGGCTTGCACCTAAGTGACAGGCGAGACCGTTGCACCTTAAGTGTGCCTTGCGTTTGTGATAATTATAGGTGTAGCATGTATCTTAGATAAGATAAGATAAAGAAGATTGAGATGGTTCATGCATGTACATAGGAGATAGCTGACGGTAGGAATGTGGAAGCCCTCACAAAGGAAGGAAAGGATAGCAGAGGCAGACCCAGACTAACATGGGAAGTGAAGATTAGACTAGATCTCCTAGACTTGCATCTTTCTTGGGACATGATCAGTGATAGGAGCTCTTAGAGACGTAGGACACATGTTAAGGAGTTATAGGGCAACATGTATAGTAGGACTAAGCTAGGGTGTTATATGTTAAGTTCACTATAGTTGTAGGGGCACAGGATAGCCACGCTCTAGGTTTGTCTTTAGCCTTTACTTTTAAAAGGGCTTTTGACTACAGACTTAGTGTTAGCCTTTCTTTTACATTATAGCCTAATTTAGTTAAAGATTGTTAGAAGTGAGAAGAAAATAAATTCACTCACCTCTTTTATTAAAGGCTTGGCTAAACATGGGTTTGAAGGCCCCTTTAACTAAATGCAGTGGCTTTAACGCCCTATTTGTGTCTAAACCAGCAAATTTGGAGCCACTACGTCCAGTCTAATGATTATGGACAATAGTAAAAGTTAAGAATATTATCTTCAAATCACTTATTGTTTAAATATTAAATTCTAATATTCAGTGTTGTAAAAGGCGGGCTAGGCGGCCGCCTAGGCAGCGATTAATCACTAGTCGGCCCCTAGCCTTGTCGATTATGGCTAGTCGGAGCTATTAAGCGCTAGGCAGAGCCAGGCGGCAGTAACCGGAGAAAATCGGTGGTAGTCGTTGTAATCGGGCCTAGGCGGTGGTTACGGTCAAAGTCGGTCAACACTAATTTATTTGCATATTTAGATCTGATTCAAAATAGGCTTCCTCATTTAACCTAACTCACCTTCTCCTCCACTGCCGCATCACACATTCACACCTAAAATCACCCAAGCTCCGGCGAACCCACCCTCGCGGCCAAGCTACGGCGTAATCACCCTTCTCCGGCGACCGCAGCAGCAGCAACAGCGACCGCAGCAGCAACGGGCAACACTCAGCAGCAGCCCAGCAGCTTCTTGCGTAGGCGCGTAGCAATATCCCCCTCCCTCTCTCCAGTAAAGAATTATTATAGTGATATGTGCTTTGTGATATAGTGATTTGTGATTTGTGAAATACTATATATTATGATATATTAATTGTGATTTGTGATTTGGTAAAGAATTGATTTGTGATTTACTCATGAAGTGATATTTATTATATATATATTGTGAATTTTGTGATATTTATTATATTTATTATATGATATATTAATTGTGATTTGTGATATGGACAAGACGATGATGAATTTTAAACTATTCGAACTTTGAAGTATTAGAACTACTATGTTTTAATTTTTATGTGTTGAAATATTTGATCTCTAAACTTTAAAACACTTGATTGTTATTTTTATGTTTAGTTAATTATGTTTGAAGTATAATAATCCTAACTATATATATAATTTATAAAAAATGTATATAAAATCTCCAAACCGATTAATCCCGATTAATCCCTAGTCCCCACCTCACCGTTCGACTAGCGCCTAGCAATTTTTACAACACTGTTTATATGAATGATTTTGAATATGGTTTTATAAAGTTGTTAGTGATTAATGTGAGCTATATGAGAGAGATATTTAGATACAGAAAGAGAGTATAATATTGGAGATAGAAAAATATATTTCAGGAGTTTTGTTTCTTATAATTGGAAGTTATGAAATTTAACATTTCTAATATACCCATTTTACCCCTAGACACTACTAATAAACCCATAAATTTCAATCATTTTACAAAAATACCATCAATCACTCTCAACCATAGATTAAACAAATTAATGACTATAAAATTATTTTCTTAGAAACCCTCTCCCATATATATATATATATA
>BJCO01809181.1:0-25003 GCA_018326465.1 Flaveria floridana
CTTTCAGGGCTTTCATGAACTGGGGAGAGAGAAGGAGCATTCTTGTATAGTCTCTTTTGTCTTCTTTCTTTTTTGACTCTAAGGAGCAACTCTGCATCCTCTGCCTCCTTCTTCTCTTTAGTCAGCTCTAAGTCTGCAAGTTCATTTAACTCTCCTAAGGGAAGAGAGATGAGTTCATCAATGTTGTAGTTCTTGGTTCCAGATAATTCAATCTGGCAGCCCTCAACATATCATCTTGAGTGTTTGGCCTGGGGGCTGTCCTGATTGTAGTTTCCAGGAAGCCTGAGGAAAAAGCTGAACTCCCCCCTCTTAGGTTCCTCTTCCTCTCTCTTTCATCTTCCTCAATCTCCTCAGAAGTCAGTTTCTTTTTCCCTTTGTCACTCACTGGCCTTGGTGACTGAGGGTGGACAGAGCTTTGGCCTTTATTACTTGATTCAGCAGTCAGGCTGTGTCCAGAGAGAGGTTATGAAGCACCTTCACCAATTAGGCCTCACTGAGGGTACAGGATGTTGAAGTGATTGACTTTATGACAATGCTCACAGGTTTAGTCAATGGGCCTCCAGTCAACATTTCCCCTTTGAAGCTAATCTTAGGGTCCACCTCACCATCCAGTTGACCAATGACATTCCCTGCTTACAATTGTCTTCTTCTATGTCTCAGTTCTTCCATAATCCTATCTTGAATTCTCTCAGCCAATATGTCAACTTGTTTGTATTGACTTGGGTTGACAAGTGGCATGTTGACTAGAGAAAGGTTTTCATAGTAGTTCAAGGTTTGAAAGTTGAAGATATCTTGTTGTCCTTGAACGGGCTCTTCTTTCAGCATCATACCTCCACCCATGTATTTCATTTATGGCTCTATAGGGTGGGAATGACAATACCCTTGGTATACGTTCCTCAAATAGACTCTGGATGAGTGAGTCTACATCAATGTAAATTTGAGGAGGTTGCTGAGTTTGGACAATTGCAAGTGAGGGTGGTAAATCCTCAGTGTGCATACTCTGAGAAGGACTTCCAGGTTCGGCGATAGTAACAACTTCCTCCCCCTTCTTGGTAGCATCACCCACTTGCATAGGTGAGCTAGAGGTTAAGTCAATTACATCCTCAAGTTCTTATGTTCCTGGTTGAATCCTTCTGAAGGGTCTCCTAGATAGTTGTTTCTTAAGATCAGAAATCTCAAGTTGCTAAACATTAACCCTTCTTTGCAAGGTAGTCACTTGAGATTCCAAGTGACTGACCTTGGAGACTAAATAGATACATGTTTTAGACAGTTTTTGCACCTTTAGTCTAAGATTCCCCTCATCTTCAGTAGAAAAATCACTAGGGGATGAGAGAATTGGACATAAGTCTTCTTCCTCATCACCACCTTGTTATTCTTGGCTATTGGTTTTCCACTACTCACTGACAACTTCGGTTGAAATGTCAATAGGATAGGTTGTCATGGTTGAGGTCTTAATGATGTAATAACTTGCAAAAGTGAGAGCCTCTTCCATATGGATCTCCTAAATAGATTCAGGAAGATCCACCTCAGTGGGGGTGGATGATGTAGGCTAGATATGGGTGACACAAAAGTACTCATCTCTCTTTGAGCAGGGAAAGAGAAGAGACACTCATGATACCATTAAGTGCCATATCCTCATCCATATGGAAGAGGCTCTCACTTTTAGATCGAAATGCTGGGGATGGTAACTTTCACCTGAAGGTTGTTCACTAAAGTGTTGAGACTTTGAGTGAAGGCTTAAGGCTTCTTGGGTGATAAGCTCCTCAGTCTGAGCATGAGGAACCTCATGACTGAACACTTATGAGATGGGAATGGTTTGCTCCTTAGGAGAAGTGGGAGCTCCAGTGTCCACTTCTTCCTGTATGGGTTGTGATATAGGGGCCTACACAGGTTGAATAACCTGAGCAGGGGTTTGTTTGGATTTTCATTAGTAGTTGATGGTTATTTATGATTGTGTGGGTTGTCTTGAAGTAGAAGGTATGGGTTCAACACCAGCTGGAGCTGCTAGGTTGTCACCTTTAGGAATGAGCTCTAACATTTTTGGGACTAGGGCTGTTTCTACCCCTGAGAAGCTAACATTTGGTTTTCTCATTGTTTTGAAGATGTTGGGCTTCATCTGTCCTAATTTTAGAACATTACCTGTTCCCCTTAACTGTCAGCTCAGTTCATAGTTGAGAATGTGCTGGACATATATAGGAAACATGTAATATTCTAAGGAGTCCAAGTTTGCAAGCACATTAGTATAAACAAACTGTGAATACCTGAACTTGACCCCATGAAGCATCTTGTGGACTATAAAAGAGAGGTCTTTTGGAATATGGTCCTAACCTCCATGTTTGTTAGATAAACTGTGGATAATAACATGGAGGAGGTATTTCCATTAAGGAGAGACCTTCATTTTCCAGAAGGATCTAACTAAGAAAGTCACCTTCATAGCCCATCTGCTCAAAAGAATAATTTACAGCAGATATTGGGAAGGACAATTCACCTTCTACATCATCCATTTATAGGTGAGAGATGATTGAGGCTGGAGTGATGAAGATTGTCCTCCCCTGTACTGTAGAAGATAGTGCCTTCTCCCCATCCATGGTGACCTCTTGGCAGGTCCTCCAAAAATCCAACAGTTGATCCTTATAGAGTGGAGGATCAATGGTGAGGGAGGTGAAGTAGTGAGTCAAAGAAAGAAAATTACAAACATCTGAGAAACTTGGATCTTTCTCACAATTTAACAGATCAACCTGATTGTGTTACCTGTGAAGTTGCATGGACAAATCAGGTTGGTTTTTGCGGTCAAGGTTGGCCATTTGAGGTAGCTTTGAGGTGAAGAAAGATAAGAACAAAGGCGGTGGGTAGGAATTTAGGTTTAGTGAATTTGCAAATGTAGAAGATA
The DNA here is from genome assembly GCA_018326465.1 of Flaveria floridana. Classification (NCBI taxonomy): domain Eukaryota; kingdom Viridiplantae; phylum Streptophyta; class Magnoliopsida; order Asterales; family Asteraceae; genus Flaveria; species Flaveria floridana. The sequence continues at coordinate 2,891 of BJCO01809181.1, forward strand.
GTGAAAGAGGTGGAACCGTTGGGTATATTTATATGAAATAAACTTGAGACAAAGTTAATGCAAAAGAATAAACTTTGAAGTCTGAATGCCGGTCCCACCTCTGAGAAAGTGCCCAAAAAGCTAGTTTTCTTGGAAGTTAAAACACTTCCGAAGGTTGTTTTGTCTTTGGAAGGTTTTGTGAAAAACTTCCGAAGCCAGTTTTGACTTCGGAAGATATTCCTAAGCTTAGTGAAAAATGGGTTCGGAAGAAAATTTTACTTTTGATATTTTCTCTTTCGGAGAGTATTTGGTTTCGGAAGATATTAAGAGTTAAAAGTTTTATTCTTAAAGAGAATAAAAACTTCCCGGGCATAATTGCTTTCGGAAGAAATTTGTTCTTCAAATTCATATAAGTACTTAGAAGCATAATTTTGGCTTAGGAAGAAATATAAGTATTGCTTTCAAAGGTAAATTTCTTTTAAGTAGTTGTGTGATTTGAACACTTAAAATTCTTCCGAAGGCAAGTTTAATGTCTTTCAAAAGAAAATACACTTGATATTTTCAAAATGCTAAGGAATATCATTTGAAAAAGATTTTCTCCCAAGGTAAACTGGGCTTATGTAGGTGATAAATTAGACAACTTAGGACACACAATTCCTTTTAGAAAATAATATAGATTAAGTTTTAAGAAAATCATTCAAGGTTTATCATCCCAATAGCTAATATAAGATATTTAAATCTCTATTCATCAGAAGCCTTTGTGAACAGATCAGCATATTGTTCATTTGTATTAACCTTGATTAGTTTTATCAATCCCTTTTCATGATTATCTCTAATTAGATGATACCTTATGTTGATGTGCTTAGTCGTTGGGTGTTGCACAGGATTCTCTGTGATAGAGATGACACTGTTATTATCTATATGGATGGGAGTCTCTTTGAAGTTAATCCATAGTCTATCATCTGATTCTGAATCCAAAGTACTTGAGCACAGCAGCTTGCAGCAGCAATGTATTCAACTTCAACAGTTGATGCACATACACAGGATTGTTTCTTGCATTGCCATGAGATTATCCTTCCACCAAGGAATTGACATCCCCCAGATATGGACTTTATAGTCATGTTGCAGCCACCATAGTCACTATCTGCATATGCATACAGATTAAAGTCAGAATTCTTTAGATACCAAAAGCCAAGCTTAGGAGCACCTTTGAGATATCTAAGAATCCTTTTGATAGCAACCAGGTGTGACATCTTGGGGTTAGCTTGAGATCTTGCATGTATACATGTAGCAAACATGATATCAAACCTGCTGGCTGTAAGATATATGAGAGACCCAATCATAGCCCTGTAAAGATATTCATCTACACACTCTCCCTCAATATCAAGTCCAAGGGAGTGGTTTCTAGCTATGATTGTCTTTGCAACCTTACATTCAGTCATGTTGAATCTGGTAAGTATGTCCTGCACATACTTTGTCTGACTTATGAAGCTGCCATTTTCAACTTGGTTCACTTGAATTCCTAGAAAGAAATTGAGTTCTCCCATAGCACTTATTTCAAATCAATTCTTCATCAGTTTCTCAAAGTCTTTGCAGATCTTTAGATTAGTTGAACGAAAGATAATGTCATCTACATATACTTGAATTAGCATCAAATCATTCTCTGTTCCTTTGATGAAGAGAGTTCCATATATAGTACCCTTCTTGTAGCCATGCTGACAAAGGTAGTGAGATAGTGTCTCATACCACTTCCTTGGAGCCCGATGCAGCCCAAAAAGAGCTTTATCAAGATTGTAGACATAATCAGGATGATCTAGATCTGCAAAGCCAGGTGGCTGTTTAACATACACTTTTACATCAATCACCCCATATAAAAATGTACACTTGACATCAAGTTGGTAGACCTTGAAGTCCTTGGATGCAGCAAACGCCAGGAATATCCTAACAGCCTCAAGTCTTGCTATTGTAGAAAAAATATCAGTGTAATCAATTACTTTTTCTTGTGTGTATCCTTGAACAACTAGTCTTGCCTTGTTCTTGATGACAAGTCCTCTATCATTCTTCTTATTCCTAAACACTCATTTGGTTCCTATGATAGTCTTCCCTTATGGAAGAGGACATAGACTCCAATCCTTTTGCCTTTTGAATTGAAGCAGATCCTCTTGCATTGCTTTAGTCCAACTTCCATCCTTCAAAGTCTCATCGACTTTCTTTGGCTCTATCTGGGACAAGAAACAAGAGTATTGACAAATATTTTTTCATGGGTTTGTCCTCTTGTTCTCACCCCTTGTCAACATCTCCAATGATGTTTGTGGTGGGGTCTGACTTATGGATCCTAAGTTGAGGGATCACAGTATGTTGTTTAGACAGATCTAAATTCGAGAAATTTATATCTAGCAATGAAGTTTCTCCCACTACAGCAGCACGCTTATGAAGAGAAGCTTGATCCGATGAGTGTGTGACATTATTGATGTTGTTTTCAATGGAGTGGTTTTCAGCATCAAGAAATTCATGATCACTATCTCCACTACTATTTCCTCCTACATTTGAAGTTCCTTCCATTGTGTTTTGTGTCTCTGAGCTGGAATTTTCAGGCACTTCTGATGTATCAGCTTGATTTGTCATTGTTGTGCTGATAGGAACTTCACCCATAGGGTTAGTTACAACTAGAGATGAACTAGCAGTCGTGCATGGTTTTCTTAGCTTAAACCTTTGATCAAGATCTTCTGTTGATGTAATACCTATAGATCCTGAAATATCTTCACAAGATTTGTTAAAATAGTTTGTAACTAAATCAAGATCAAATAGCCAATCAGGTCCAGAACCTTTCATACAAGGTGTGTGCTCATTGAAGATCACATTGGCTGATTCCTCAACTACTATAGTTATGAGATTGTATACTCTATAAGCCTTAGCTTGGGAAGACTATCCATTAAAGTGTCCATCATCTGATTTCTCAGCAAATTTGGCCACTTGATCTTTGCTATTCAAGATGGTGTAGGGATATCCAAATGACCGAAGAAAACCAATTAAAGGTCTTCTTTTGTGCCACAGTACATAAGGAGTCTTACCATGAGTCTTAACTACCAAAACTCTGTTCTTCACATCACAGGAAGTGTTGACTGCCTTTGCCCAGAAGGTGATAGGAGTTTAGAGTCAGACAACATGGTTCTTGCAGCCTCAACAAGTCTCCTATTTCTCCTCTCAGCAACACCGTTTTGCTGAGGAGTCCTGGGGGCACTATATTGTCTTGTAATACCCTTTTCATCATAAAATATGTCAAGGATTTGGTTCTTGAATTCAGTTCCTTGATCACATCTAATGGTTTTGACCTTGGGATAAATTTGATTCTCAACTTTTAGAATGAAATTCTTCAAGATCTCAGGAGTTTCATCTTTAGTTCTAAGGAAGAAAACCCAAGTTAATTTTATGAAATCATCTATGATCACCAAGCAGTATGAGATCCTTCCTAGACTCATTACACTGGTGGGGCCAAAGAGATCCATGTATAATAAGTGTAGAGGAGAAGTGATTGAGTTCTTTTCCTTTCGATTGTGAGACACCAAGTGTTGTTTCCCTTTCAGGCAAGCAACACAGTGATCATCACTTGTAAACTCTTTCATTGGCATTCCAGTTACCAAATCATTTTTAATTAACTTGTTCATGTTCTTAAAGTTTACATGGAACATTCTTTTATGCCAAAGGAAAGACTCATCACTATTGGTCTTAGACAGAAAGCAAAAGGCTTCTCCTAAAGGGGATGTTTCCTACAAATCCATTTGGAAATGTTCCCTTTCCGGGGTGCTTTAAGCAAGATATGCTCTTGAGAAATGACCACACCAGGCTTGAAAACAATGCACTCATGCTCAGTAAAGAGCATGTTATGTCTTTGGTCATAAAATTAGGATACACTTAGTAAATTATACTCAAGCTCCTTAACATAGTTTACCTTCTCAATGCTAAGCTTACCATTTATGACCCTGCCTCTTCCTGTAATGTAACCACCAACATCTCCTTCAAAAGCAACTGGCCCTCTATCAATTTTCTCAAAGTTCTGAAGTAAAAAGCCATTGCCTGTCATGTGCCTGGAACAACCACTATCAATTATCCATACATTTCCTTTGGTCTTCAGCTGTTCCTGCACAATAAGAAGAGAATTAGTTACATTTGGAAACCCAAGGCTCATTGGTCTTAGGCTCTTCAAAATGAACTGAAGACAATGCAATAGTAATTGATCCAATACTGAGACTATGAGGATCACTTGCCATTGTAAGTGAAGAATTTTCAGTCACATGGTCTTCCTTTATCTTCCATACCATCTTGGAAGATTATACTTGACCTCTAATGCTTTGGAAGTTTTAAAAACTATGAAAGCTTTGGAGACTGACCCTTCGGAAGATCTTGCCCTCACTGCAGTAGGCTTCAGTACTTCGGAAGCATTCCTTTCTTCCGAGACCAAAATTTCTTCCGAAGGCAAATTTTCACTTGTCTTCATTTTCATTTTGGAGCTTTCGAAAGAAACACAGATTTCTTCCGAAGCTTTCTTCTTCTTGTTCTTCTCAGAATTTTTCTTCCTTGTTAGGTTGACAGTACTCTTGGGATTGTAGAAGCAATCCTTAGCCAAATGAGAAGTACGGCCACACATAATGCAGTCCATGTGCTTCCCTCTAAGAGTCTTCTTGTGAATCGAAGACTGAGTTTGATCACTTTCTATCTCCATCCCCATCTTTACAAATATTATGGCAGGCCTCCTAAGTTTAAGCTTGCCTTTGGATGTGGATGGTTCATACTGTGTAGCAGTGTTACACAGCTGATCAGTCTTCATTCCTTCACAGGGATGAGTTGAACATGTACTTAAACTCTTGGTACTAGAGTTCAAAGTTGTGTCCATAACATTTACCACTTTAAAACTTGTAAAGATAAACACTTGTTTCTGCTTGGAGTTAAAATTGGTCTTGATCTCCTGAGCTATCTTTGATCTCCTCTTTGCTGCCCGGATCAAGGTCTTCCTCTTTAACTTAGTCATCTCTGACTTCTTTCTCTCCTGAGGAGTGTAGTGACCCTTGTTAGGATGATCTTCCTCACTAATCTCAGATACATCCTCTACTACCTCCTCTTCATCATCTTCAGCACTAGGATCTATGGATGACAGCTTATCTTGACTAGTTTCACACCTGGGAGATCTTACAGACAGTAGAGTGTTGGAGCTATCTCAGTAGATCCTAGTCCGTGTTTGTTTTGATAACACACTTTGGAATGCATGGATGATGATATGATGTTCTTGAAGTTCTTTTCTTCAAGAATATGCTTCTCTGCCTTGGCTTAGCTGATCACTAGCTCAGCCTGGCACTTAGTTAACTTAGTGATAAGATCTTTGATTTGAGTCCTGTAGTTGGTATGCTCATGTTTAAGAGTTGAAATGGTTTTCTTTAAGTCTTCTATTTTTAACTTATAATCATTTTTAGCTCTTTTGAAATCACATTTTAATATGTTCAAGGACTCAAGATCAGATCTCATCTCTAAGTTATAGAAGTTGTATCTATTTACTTTAGCAATGCATTAAGGGGTACAAAGATGTTCTAATACCTTGGCTTCATCAAGATCTGCCATCATTGCTTGGTTTGGAGAGACATCTTCTACCTGGAAACTCCAATCAAACCTCCTTCTTCAATAGCAACTGCTGCTTGCTGCTTGGGTTTTTGAGTGTGGGGATCTCCCTCAATGTAGTTTATCTTGAGTTGTGCTTGGCCACCATTTGTACTAGGTGCCTTGCATTCGGTAGCAAAGTGACCCATTCGTTTACAGTTGTAACACTTCACTTTGCTTTTATTCAACCCAAACTTTCCACTGGATACATTGCTAGGAAACTTTCTCCCCGTCTTCTTATAGAACTTCTTGGCTCTATGAGTGAGAAGAGCCATTTTCTAAACTATCTCCATATACTCCAAGTCATTTGGATGAATATAGTCCAAGTCTTCAAGGGTGAAGATAAAGTTGCATGTGCTTTCATCATGAGACACAAAGGCATGTGATAAGCTTATCTCTTAGAATGGGCTTCCTTGGATGTGGCTCTCCTTTGGTGTCTCAAGGAAGGTGATGAAAGGGCTCTTGGGTGAGTTGAGGGTAAGAGATGAAATGGTGTTGTGGTTCTCTACAATCCCTTTCAACCACATGAAGGGCAGAACTCTTTTGATTGCTGGAGTTGGAAGATGGATTTTGCATGTTCATCTCCATCTTATAACCACTGAGTATGCCATACAACTCAGTCAGCGTGAGGATCTTGAGATTTTCAGTCCTCTTAATGACCACACAATAGTGTGTCCATTATCTAGGAAGAGAGGACATGAAATTTCTCACAATATGCCTATTCTCTAGTTTTACTCCAACATCCATTAGAGTGTCCATAATCTCAACATACCTGAAGTATTATTGAGTCATGGTTTCACCTGTTTTGAAGGTGAACTTTTCAAATTTCTGTTTCAAAAGATCCTTCTTGTTTTCTTTGGCATCAAATGAACCTTCATACATCAACTTTAGTGCATCCCAGAGTTGCTTAGTAGTTTTGCACTTCTTGAATCCTCTGTAGATGGCATTTGGAAGAGTAGTCTGAAGAGCAGTCATGGCTTTCTGATCTATATATATTCTTTTTCCTTATCTTCTTCAGAATAGTAAGCCTCCTCCTTTGGAATCATGCCACCTCCAGCAACAGCTGAAGAGGTGCATGCAATGTAAGATACTTCAGTAATAGATTCCTACATCCTGCTGTTGTCTTGTGACTTGATGAAGCCTTTCATTCTTAGGCACCAAGTAACAAAATCATCAGGATTGATCAGTGGGGACTTTATCATGGTACCGGTTTCCATATCAGCCTTGGATGCTGCCATTTGAGATGTTAAGTGTTTTGTGAGAACTGAGGATATTTAAGATGGTGAGATCTTACAATCAAGATCCTAGAATGCTCTAATACCAATTGCAGAACCATTTAAGGGATGGTCAATACAATTAGTCTCTCAATAAGTAGAGTGTTAGAGCACTTAACAGTTCAAATAGGGAACCGGGTTTGAGAGCAAGATTCAACGAACACAAGTAAGAAAGAGACAGAACTAAAGAATAGTATATATAAGGTTTTCAAGAATGTTGTATATTAATCTCAATTTCTCTTACAAGAGTTACTATGCATAAGTTTTACAATACAAGACCCTGAGATACTTTATACTACATCCTGCAGCCGGTCATACTTGGAAAGCCAGTTGGAACATTAAAAGACAACAAAATCAATATAGGGTCAAAAGACAGATTGCCTTTTGACTAGTGATTATGACATGCCATAGTTCACATCCAAATATATTACAAAAAGTACAAAAGTACATAAAGAAAGTTGCAAACCCTAGACCTTAATGTACAGTTTACCAAACCATGGACCTTTTTACCAACTCTTGCATGTTGGTGAGTCTTTAGAGTTGCAGTGAAAAGTTGGTCAGCTTTATGTAAAAGTACATTAGAGAAAAACATGTTATTCTTAGTTTTCGAAAGAAATCAGTCTTCACTTCATTTGGCTTTGGAGGACTTTGTCTTTGAAGCTACGGAAGACTTTATCTTTGGCTTCGGAAGATTTAGTGTTTGACTTCGGAAGATTTTATACCCGGAATAATTCTTGTGCAGAGTATTAAGCTACTACAATAACTTTGGCTTTGGAAAATTTTATACTTAGCATAATTCTCATGCAAAGTATAAAGCTTTCGTAGGAACTTTTGGCTTCGGAAGATTTTATACTTAGCATAATTCTCATACAAAGTATAAAACTTCTGCAGCAGTTCTACTTAGTACTTAGTGCATGCATGCAGGAAGCCCTTTGGTTGCTTTGGTTGCATCAGCCTTTAATATAAACCTTACACGTGTTGATTAGTATATCAATAGGTATTTATATATATGTATAAATCAATATAAAGAAAAAACTAGAGTGTATAAATTAATCATATATATAAAGGTACATGTAAGATTTGGTGTGATATTGGTATTTATGCATGTTAGAATATCTAGGGTACCCATTTATAATATTCTTGGGTCTAAGTAAACGAGTAATCAATCATTATATATATAAATATATATATATAGACGAAAATAATAACGTATGAATATTCACCAATTAGAGACATATATGTTTATATATTTTACGTGATTAATAATAAGAACAATCGAGTTCCATAATTACATAAAATAAGCATATAATTTAAGTGTAAGTCAAACGTCGAACCGACCTGACCCGAAACCGACCGAATATATCTATTCTCTTTAGAAGTGTTTTAAGTAGTTAGGTTACAATTAATTATAGGTGTTTGGTCGTCGTTTGTTCTCACCCATTGAAGCCTTTTTGTTCACTTTACTTCCTCACGTTTTGAGGTGAGTTTCGTGGCCCCGTTTTCATTGTAATTATTTATAAACTTAGGGGAAAAAGTATGCTCATCCTTTTTATGCTGTGAACTTATTTAACCTTTGAGACTGTTGTGTTTACTAGCTTTGTAAGTTAATATCTAGTACATGCATGAGTTTTCTGTATGGTTCTTTATTCATAACTATTTAACTCCGGTTTTGGAGTCTACGGACAGGTATTGGTCATACTATTAGGTTGACACCCCCACCCTTGTTTATTAGTACACTAGTTGGGACTAACAGTTGCCACGAACAGGCCCTAGGGTGAATATGTTCTGACAAGTTCTGTGTGTACGTCATAGGTTTAGTTGTGAGGCTAATGTTTACGTATGATATTGCTTGCTTATAACTGTATGCACTATGTCCTATTAAAATATTACACAACATCAAGTTTTGTTTAATATTTAAACCTACGAACTCACCAACAATAAGTTAACCTTTTGAGCATATCTTTTCAGGTAATAATCATCAAGCATAGCTAGAGTTGCTGGCCTTAGCAATGACCTTAAGAAAATGCATTTAAGACTTGTCTTCTGATACTAATAACATGTTTTGTTGGATTATCTTTATTGATCATGCTTTTGTTTACCTGTTCCCGGGTTATGGGACTTTAATTTCATTTCAACTGTTGACTATGATTGCCATGGAATTGACTAACTGTGACACAAGTCTCCTTTGTGTCGGGTGACGTCATGACACGTTGGGTTTTATCATTTAATGTATCTCTATTAATTAACAATGTGTTATGGCGATCCCGTCTGTTACATCCCGTGTTTCCGCTATAAGCGGGGGTGTGACACATGATTTTAAATTGGATCAATTGGATGTTGAAACAACATTTCTACATAGGAACTTAGATGAGACCATTTATATGAGACAACTTTTAGGTTTTGAGGTGGAGAAATCTGCAAGAAAAGTATGTTTGCTTAAAAAGTCCTTATATGTCTTAAAGTAGTCTCCTAGGCAATGGTATATGAGGTTTGATGAGTATGTTGTTGTTCATGGTTTTAGCAGGAGTAGCTATGATATATGTGTATACTTTAGAGAGTATGAGAATGACAATTTCATTTACTTACTTTTGTATGTTGATGACATGTTGCTATCTTGTAAAGATAGATCTTAGATTGATGACACTATGGAACTCTTGATGTGTGAATTTGATATGAAGGACTTGGGGGAAGCCAAGAAGATTTTGGGTATGGAAATTCACAGAGATATAAATGCTGGAATCTTGAGGTTGACTCAAGAGGGGTATGTCAATAAAGTACTTTCTAACTTTGGTATGAATCAGAGTAAGAGTATGGTAACCCCACTAGCTATGTATTTTAAGTTGTCTAATAAAGACTCTCCACGGTTAACTCATGAAACAGTAAAAATGCAAAGTGTTCCATATGCTAGTGCAGTTGGTAGCTTAATGTACTTAATGGTGTGCACTAGGCCTGATCTTAGGTATACTGCTAGTGTTGTCAGTAGGTATTTGAGCAACCCTGATAAGTTGCATTAGGAAGGTGTCTAATGGATGTTGAGGTAGTTAAATGGCACTATGGGGGTTGGTCTTGTGTTTAGAAACTATGGTGATCAAGATCATCTTGTGTATATTTATATTGATTCAGATTTTGCTGAAAATCTGGACAGGGGAAGGTCTCTTACTGGTTATGTTTTTATATTTTTTGGTCGTACTGTAAGTTGGAAAGCATCCTTGCAGCATGCAGTAGCTTTGTCTACAACTAACGCTAAGTTTGTGGCTTTGATTGAGGCTGTTAAAGAAGCAATATGGCTTAAAAGTTTTGTGACTGAATTGGGTTTCATTGCTAATGATGTTGTGGTGTATTGTGATAATCTTGGTGCTATTCATTTGTCAAAACATCAGGTTTTTCATGAGAGGTCCAAGCATAACAGTGTTAGGCTACATTTTACCAGAGATATAGTACACTCTCAAGAAGTCAAAGTGCAGTCTATTGCTTTGGAAGATAATGCTACTGACATGTTAACTAAGGCTCTTGTTGGGTCTAAGTTTCTCATTGTTTGAGTTTACTTAATATCTCTTAAAACATTGATTTACACTAAGGTGGAATTTGTTGTAAAATAGTGTTAACATCAAGGTTTTATAGTCAATATGTTCGGTTGACTATAGTTCAGGGACTGTTTGTGTCAACTATGATAGTTGAGTTACCAGTGATGAAATTAGTTTGTTAGAGTTCATTTATGTGCTATATATGTATCTTCTTGTGTTAGTCTTAGAATCTTTTGATACGGAAGTAATTCCATTGTAACTCATTCTTCATAGTCAGTGAATTCAAGTGTAGTTGTTCATCTTCTTCTTTGTTTTTGATTCTTTGATTTCGAGTATAACCTCAATAGGAATGATAAATGCTTCAACAACAACACTCGTGATTTAGATATTGTATTTGGTGATGTCGTGGTGTCAAATTTCATGTGGATCAAACATAGAGGTAAAATTGTATCTTTAAATTGGGGCCATTGGTGTGATCTCAACTTGGCCGCTTACATTATGTAATCTTGCTAGCCTCTTGCTACTTCTATAATGCATTGCCATTCAAAAAAAGACTAAATCAAGAATAAGCTATCATCATGGAAAGCTTCTTCTATGTCATTTGGAGGAAGAATGACACTCACCAACGTGGTACTTTGATGCCTCCCTGTATATAACCTATCACTATACAAAGTCCCTTTGAAAGTGATACATGAGTTAGAAAGAATAAAAAGAATCTTCTTAGGAGGAGAAACATCAATCTTATGAGAACAAAATTTCTTAGGTGGCATGGGAGATATATTTACTCCTAAACAACACCAAGGCCTAGGTATCGATAGCATCCAGACAACAAATTTGACTCTTGTATCAAAATAGTTATGGAGATTCAAGAAAGAACCAAATTCGCTATGGACAAAACTCAACTTAGTTTTTCATTCAAGTAAAAGAAAATGGGAGTCTGAAATCAGTTTGTGGTGTATGGAACGGCATATCAAAAGTGATAGGGGATCTTTAATTGGAATGAAACATAGATATTCAAATGGGCATGAGTTGCAAGATAAGAGACGAAAGAAACACGCTTTTTTGTTAGACAAATTAATGGATCAATGTGATCTAAAGGAATGATATCCATATCTTTTCAAAAAATAAAGGCTATAAGGTGGCGGATTGCATGAAAGAAATTGGGATAGAATGGGAATGGAGGAATGCTATTGTTCGAACCAATGGTACAAGAGGAATTAAGAAAGTGTACTAATGACTTGCTTTATTATCAAATACTAAGGGATAGCAAAGACCAGTATAAAGTGTTGGATGAAGAAGCTTGAAGTGACTTCTCGGCTCATGCCATTAAAGAGTTAATATATAAAACATTTGTTTCTCAAGTACATTTATTCAAGATTGGAATAGTTGGGCAGTGCTTAAAAGTTAGTTTTAAAAACAAAAATTTGTATGGAGAGCTGGTTTGGACAGAATACGTACAATTAGGGGTGACAGTTGCTTTGAGTTGGTGGGTTCACGGATTGACGGGTCGGAATATCAAACTTGAACACGACCCATATTCTTATTCGTGTTAAAAAGTTCAACCCTAATCTCTAATCTAAAAGCATATTGAATCATGTAACCCGAGCCTGACCTATTTACTTTATTTTTCTAAAGATGTCAAAATGATCAATGGTAATTTAATATCGAAGTTCTACTTTCAAATTGCATATACAACGAGATGTAAGATGTTATGGTTTTCAAGTTCAAAATATATGTTTTTGGTAATAAACATTTTTAAAGCTTTGAATTGATGATCGAAACTAAATTAAGAAACTAAATTAAGAAACTAAATTTTTATACTTAAAAAAAGCTAAAAATAATTTATTAATGCAGAAATTAAAAGGCCTATATTAATTTTTTTAGAACATATATATTAACGAGTTGTATCCCACAATCAAAACTTGTGTTTCTTCGTGTTGCGTTTAGGGTCGTGTCAAGAATTACCATCCATACCCACAACGGTTGATTTGGCAAAAAAGAATATGAATCTACCAAATACAACAAGCTTGTTATGTGATGTTCATGATGAATCTTGCGATCATGTAGTGTTAAATTCTCCATCAACAAAAGAAGTCTGGGAGTGGGGCCCTAGGGTAGGAGCTGTTTGATGCATCAACAAAGGTGCAGGGTGATAAAAGAATATAAAAAGTATTATTAATTATTACCATAGCAAGTGGATGAACTCTTTGTCAAACTTATAGATAAGTTTACTATGCTACTTATCTACCAAAATAGTTTACCTTGTCTACCAAAATGATTAATCTTTGTACTATAAATACCACCTCAATGTAGATGAGAAGATGCACCTCTTGTATACACTTTCATAAGTTATACATTTATCTTCTTCTTGCTCTTGCATTTCTCTTTAAAAGTTCTTAATGTTATAACACTAATCTTATTATAATTATTGTAGTATTATAACACGTTATCAGCATGAGAGCTTTTATACTCTAATCAAGAAGATCAATAAAGTACAAAGTCATCCATAATCATGGTAAGGACTTCATTAAGTAATAATATATAATATCTTATATTGAGAAGATAACTAAGATAAATAAAGTAAGCATAAAGGAGATCTTATTATGGACATCTTGATAATCATGGGACTACTAACAAACTAACTTTTATTTATGCATCTAACTTTTGATTATGTAACTAAGATTTTATTTTATGTCAACTAAATTTTACTTATGTATCTGACCTATTATTTATGCATCTAACTTTTACTTATGCAACTAACATTTATTTATGTATCTAACTTTTACTTAATCTTTAGTTATACAACTAACATTTCGTTTTATGTCAACTAACTTTATACAACTAACATTTGATTATGTTTATTAACATTTATTCGTACTAACGATTATTCTAACTTGTAATTCTTATTCTTTTTTATACAAAATTCATGTTTTTATAACATAATTATACTTATCTGTTTTATTTAAAATTACTATCGATATATACACACACGACGATTATATAGCCGTTATAAACGATTATATAGCCGTTGTACATCGACGTTACAAACGGTTATAATTTAAACTATAAATTGACCATTATCGATCTATTTTCAATAAACAGATTATATCTTTTCTCAAGCTTATCCAAGGCAATCTTTCAAAGATGATACACCCGGTTTTAGTACTGGCAACCGTAATGCTTATTTTAATTCTTATCCCCGTTGCTGAACTTCCATCCGAAGAATTTAAACTTTTCTTATTTCTGTATTTGTTTATAGCTCTACCGCTTTATTGTATCGTAATGTTTATTGATATATATGGATTCTAATAATTATCTTACTATTTACTTAATCCTTGTTTAGAAAACAAAATGTCGAACATTGTAAAAATCGAATTCCCAGCTCTTAATATCAATGGAGAAAACTATATGTCATGGACGGCCCATGTAAAAAGGCATCTTAAATCCATGGGGGTCTTAGAAACTATACAAGAGAGAAATGTTTGCTCTAAATAAGACAAAGTGAAAGCTGACGTCTTTTTGCATAAACATAGTGATGAAATGCTACAGTTTGAATATTCAAATTGTGAAGATCCGTATGTTTTATGGAAAGATTTACAAAGCAGATTTGATCATCAAAGGGAAGTTCTACCTCCCACTGCTAGAGATGAATGGAACAATCTTAGGTTCCAAGATTTCAAAAAAGTAAACGACTACACGTCTGCGTTGTTCGTCATCTGCTCGCCCCTCAGATTCTGTGGGCAAAAAGTAACCGAGGAAGATATCTTGGAGAAAACTTTCTTCATATTTCATGCATCAAATATCAACTTGCAACAACAATATAGGTTGCAAAAATTTAAAAGATCAACTGATTTGAATTCATTTATTCTCGTAACAGAAAAAAATAATGAACTTTTGATGAAAAATCATCAAGCTCGTCCCACGGGTCGTTAGCAATTCCAGAAATAAATGTTTCTACTAAAAATTCTGGAAGAAAGTGGGGACGAGGTCGTGGTCGTGGTTCTTTTGATAAAAGTTACCCTAATAATCGCAACCATTCTTTTAAGGGTACTAATAATTACCAAGGTAACTTTTATATCCGTGGACGTGGTCGCGACCGTGGATATGGCCGTGGTAGAAATCAAAGAACAGTCAATTACCATGCCCTATAAAATAACAATTCCAACCAGTATAAAAGGAATGATGCTGGTAAGTCCAAAAACGATGGCATTTCTTGTTTTAGATGTGATAGCACAAACCACTGGTCGAAGGCTTGTTGCACAACTCCACATTTATGTGAACTATACCAAGCCTCTCTTAAAAGAAAAGAAAAGGAAGTGAACCATGTTGATAATTTTAGTGATCTCAACATTGAGTTGAACAGTGCAAACTTTGACATAGACCTCTGAAACACATGTTGCTTGACCACAATAGTTATATGCAACAATTAAGTGTTTTTATCTCTTTAATTATGTACTTTTCTTCATGTAATGTTTTCCTTCGAGTAAATAAAGTCCTTGTTAAAATATAACAATATCGTCACTATTCACTTATTATTTTTCTTTATACTTTCAAGATTAAAATGAACATCACTAGAGCGCAAGATCAAACAAATGAAGCAGATATATGTATAGCGGATAGTGGAGCCACACACACTATACTTAGATCTAAGAAATATTTTTATGAACTTAAACCAACAAAAGAAATCGTTAATACAATATCAGGACCTACAGACCTGATAGAAGGAATGGGAAAAGCTAATTTAGCATTACCAAATGGTACAAAGCTTATAATAGAAAATGCTTTATTTTCCACAAAATCAACAAGGAATTTGTTGAGTTTTAAAAACATATATCATAACGGATATGATACTCAGTCAAGGATTGTTGATAATGAAAAATATTTGCATATCATATGCAAAGATCAAATATTACAAAAACTATAAATGCTTTAGTCTGGTTTACATTATACACACATTAATGTGCCTCAGGCATATATGGCAGCCAAAGAATAATTTTATGATCCTGAAATACTTAACCTATAGCATGATAGATTAGGCTATCCAGGATCTACAATAATAAAAAGAATAATTGAAATCACTCATGGGCATCTATTAAAATATCAAAAGATCCCACAATCAAATAAAATTCCTTTGTGTACGTCTTGTTCTCTTGGGAAATAAATTACAAGGCCTTCGCCTTTGAAAATTGAAAAGGAATCACCTCTGTTTCTTGAAAGAATTCAAGGAGATATATATGATCCAATTCATCCACCATCTGGACCATTTAGATACTTTATGGTTTTGATAGATTCATCAAGTAGATGGTCTCATGTCTCTTTGTTATCAACTCGTAATGTAGCATTTGTAAAATTTCTTGCACAAATTATCAAATTACGAGCACATTTTCCTCATTATACTATTAAAAAGGTGAGACTTGATAATGCTTATGAATTCATATCACATGCTTTTAATGATTATTGCATGTCTGTGAGAATTATTGTTGAACACCCTGTTGCTCTTGTACACACACAAAATGGCTTATCTGAGTTGTTAATCAAACGTCTATAACTAATAGCTAGACCATTAATAATGAGGACAAAACTCCCTGTGTCTATTTGGGGTCATGCAATTCTTCATGCTGGATCACTAATTCGTGTGAGACCAAGTGCAAATCTTAAATACTATCCATTATAACTTGTTTTTGGTAATGAGCCAAACATTTCCCACCTTAGAATTTTTGGGTGTGCTGTGTATGTCCCTATTGCACCACCACAACGCACAAAAATGGGTCCTCAAAGAAGTTTGGAATATATGTTGGATATAAATCAGCTTCTATCATAAGATATCTTGAACCTTTAACGGGTGATATATTTACAACACGTTTTGCTGATTGTCACTTTAACAAGTCAGTTTTTCCGGTATTAGGGGGAGAAAATAAAAAACAAGAAAATGATGTCTCATGGTATGTTCCTTCATTAGTGCATCTTGATCCAGTAAATAAACAACATGAGACAGAGGTTCAAAAGATAATACATCTATAATAAATTGAAAATCAATTACCTGATGCATTTACTGATACAAACAGAGTTATTAAATCTCATATACCAGCTGCTAATGCTCCAGCTCGAGTTGAGATTCCAAATAAGCAAATAGAGAACACAATGGCTCATGAATCTCAGAGACATTTGAAACGAGGAAGACCAATCGGTTCCAAGGATAAAAATCCTCAAAAAAGAAAAACTCATGAAAAGGAAGTTGACCATAAAGTGAATGATCTTGATGCAATGTTAAATACCAAAAACTCTCATGAGGAGATTTGGATGAAAATAACAAACAAATGTCAATTAACTATGGTCATACACATATTTTATGGAATCGAGATACAATGGAAAGTATTGATGAAATATTTTCTTACATCATAGCAAGTGACATCATGAGTGGAGATGATGATCCATAACTAAAATTAGTTAGTGACTGTCTAATAGATATAATTGGGATAAATGAAAAGGAGCTATGCAAAGCTGAATTAGATTCATTTAACAAACGAAAGGTCTTGGACCTATTGTTATTACTCCGATGGTCGTAAAGCCTGTAGGGTGTAAATGGGTTTTTGTACGAAAACAAAATGTGAAAAATGAAGTTACAAGGTATAAAGCTAGACTTGTAGCTTAAGGTTTTTCACAAAGGCTAGGGATTGATTATGAGGAAACATACTCCCCTGTTATGGATGCAATAACCTTTAGATCCTTAATCAGCTTAGCAGTCTCTAGAAATTTAGAGGTGCGTCTTATGGATGTTGTCACAGCTTACTTGTATGGATCACTAGATAGTGACATCTATATGAAAATTCCTGAAGGCTTTAAATTCCTCGAAGCATTAAGCTCAAAGCCTAAGGAAATGTATTCCATCAAATTACAAAGATCCTTGTATGGACTCAAACAATCTGGAAGGATGTGGTACAATCGTTTGAGTGATTATTTGACAAATAAAGGATACACAAGTAACCTTATTTGTCCATGCATTTTCATTAAAAAGACAACATCGGGATATGTGATCATAGCTGTGTATGTTGATGATCTAAATATAATTGGGACGCAAAAGGAAATTAATGCAGCAATTGCTCTTTTAAAGAAAGAATTTGAAATGAAAGATCTTGGAAAAACCAAATATTGTCTTGCTTTGAAGATTGAGCATATCCATAATAGAATACTTGTACATCAGTCAACTTATACTGAGAAACTCTTAAAGCATTTCAATATGGACAAAGCAAATCCTTTAAGCACACCGACGGTTGTTAGATCACCCAATGTTGATAATGATTCATTTCGTCCTTGTGAAGATAATGAAGAGGTTCTTGGTCTAGAGATACCATATCTCAGTGCAATTGGAGCTCTTATGTATCTTACTAACTGTACGAGACCTGACATTTCTTTTACACTTAATTTGTTAGAAAGATTTAGTTCAGCTCCTACTAAAAGGCACTTGAATAGGATTAAACATATTTTTCGATATCTTTGAGGTAATATTGATTTAGGCTTGTTTTATCCTAATAAGTCAAAAGAAGGGTTGGTTGGTTATACAGATGCAGGTTATTTATCTGATCCCCATAAAGCAAAATCTCAAATTGGATACGTATTTAAGAATGGAGGAACTACAATTTCATGGCGTTCTCAGAAACAAACACTCGTTGCGACATCCTTAAATTATTGTGAAGTCATTGCACTACATGAAGCTTCAAGAGAATGTGTATGGTTAAGATCTATGACACAACTTATATCAACTTCTTGTGGATTGGAGAAAGATAAAAATGCAACACTAATCTATGAAGATAATGCAGCTTGTGTCTAACAAATGAAAGAAAGGTATATCAAAAGTGACAGAACAAAACATATACCACCAAGATTCTTTTCATACACTCAAGATCTTATTAAAGATAAACAAGTTGAAATGAGATATGTTCAATCTAGCAATAATTTAGATGATCTTTTCATAAAGGCACTTCCTAGAACAACTTTCAAAAAACATGTTTATGTTATTGACATGCGGCACGTACACACAATGTGATGATCTACAGAAGACAATTTGAGGGCGAATTATAAGCTGCACTCATTTTTCCTTAGCTAAGGTTTTTTTCCACTAGGTTTTTCTCTAGCAAGGTTTTTAATGTGTTAGTAATTAAATTCTTAAAGTTTAAAAAGTGTCATCCAAGGGGGAGTATTATGAATTATTACCATAGCAAGTGGATGTACTCTTTGTCAAACTTGTAGATAAGTTTACTATGCTACTTATCTATCAAAATAGTTTACCTTGTCTACCAACATGATTGATCTTTGTACTATAAATATCACCTCAATGTAGATGAGAAGATGCAACTCTTGTATATACTTTCATAAGTTACACATTTCTCTTCTTCTTGCTCTTGCAATTCTCTTTAAAGTTCTTAAGGTTATAACACTAATCTTACTATAATTATTGTGGTATTATAACAAAAAGTTCATTTATATATCATTAGTATAGCCTTGTTTTGGTTTATAAAGAAGAGAAAAAATTATTTAGTTTTCAATACATCAAGCCCCAAAGGTGGTATGGGATGATATAAAAACTTACATGTTTCTTTGGATAAAAATCAAAGGTAATGCTAATTTGTTAGGCTATGAGAGTTGCTATTTGTTGATTCAGATTTGGCTCTGGTGTCTGCTAAGGCTGTTCAACCCGCTCGATGCTCGCTTGACGTTCATTCAAAATTTGCTCGAAAATGTGCGTTCAAATTTTTGCTCGGTTGTAAACGGTCTGATATGCTCGGATTAGTTTGTAAACGAGCCAAACATGAGCAAAGGTCCGCTCGGTTCAGTTTGGATCGAATCAATATGTATATATATTTTATACATAGCACTCTAGTCTATTTGACCCATATTTATCCATACTTGATCAATCAACTAAATAAAGAATTCTACATTTTACATAAAAGCAAAATCATAAGCCGTTAAAAGATATATTTTCGATCATCTCCCGCTCTCACGGTCATTGTTATCTGCAATATGCTCTTCGCCTTATCAGATACAGCTTTAACTTTATCATCAGCCACAACGTATTATCATCCATAAAAATATTTTGTAATGAAATGTGCCTAATTTTTAAGTTATTAAACCTTATTCGCAGCGGTATAAATCGTATGACACACAAGATCGTTGGGTTGTATAAACTGTTCGCCGCTAGTTTACGCTCGCTAGACGCTTGCTCAAAAATTTAACGCTCGATAAATGCTCGTTCGATTTTCGCTCGGTTGTAATCGAATTGATCAGCTTGGTTCAGTTTGGAAACAAACCAAACACGAGCAAAGGTCCGCTCGGTTTGGCTCGACTCGTGAACAGCCCTAGTGTCTCCATTGATTATACATATTTTACAGTGTCTGGTTAAAAGTCATGTATTATGAATGGAATAAATTCAATATATTAAAACTATTAGTCTTTATAAATATTTTGTATGTTACACATCATTAGCTATTAGTGAAATAACAAATAACTAGTTTTCACCGTCGTGCATTGCAGCAGCATTGGACGCGACGTGATAAAGTATAAACTAAATTCAACTCGACTCGTTTTCTAACTAAATTTACGTCGAAATTTCGAACAACTCGGTTTTTTACCGTCAAATGAAAACATATTTGCTTTGATCTACGGTATTCGCAAATGAAATTTATATCAAAACATACATAAACTCAAAGCGTACATAAAATTAAACGTGTTTTATATTTATTTTGACTCGTTTACGAACAAAAATTACATCGAGATGGTGACATAGATAACTTTGTCACCCCTTATCACTTAAAAGTAAAAAAGAGATCAATTATTAATCATCATTTAGTGGTCCTACATATACATATAAAACAACGCCGAAAAGCATACCAACGACTCCCTTTTAAGACGGTTTCTCACAACTTTAAATAATAAGTTTTAACAAAAATCATTATTATCAATACCACCTTTTGGGGAAGTTTTTCGCAATAAAAAATAACTTTTAATTAAAAATCAATATCAGACAATTTTTGGGACGGTTTCCTCCGACCATTAAAAACATTTGTAAGGTTTATATAGAGGCTGATGCAATCAAGTAACCAAATGAATTCCTACATGCATGCACCAAGTACCAAGTAGAACTACTACGGAAGTTTTATACTTTGCATGGGATTTATGCTAAGTATAAAATCTTCCAAAGCTAAAAGTTCCTACTGAAGCTTTATACTCTGCACAAGAATAACTCCAAGTATAAAAGCTTCCGAAGCCAAAAGACCAAATCTTCCGAAGCCAAATATGAAGTCTTCCGTAGCTTCAAATACAAAGTCTTCCGAAGCCAAATGAAGTGAAGACTGATTTCTTCCAAAGATAGGGATGAACATGCTTTCTCTGATGTACTTTTGCATAAAGCTGACCAACTTTCCACTGCAACTCTGAAGACTCACCAACTTGCATAAGTTGGTGAAAAGGTCCATGCTTTTGTAACTGTACATTAAGGTCTTTGTCTGTAACTTTCTACTTTATATACTTCTATCCTTTTTTTATTGTATTAGAATGTGAGCTATGGAATTTTGTAGTCACTAGTCAAAAGGCAATTTGTCTTTTAACTCTACATTGATTTTATTGTCTTTCAATGTCCAACTGGCTTTCCAAGTATAGCCGGTTATAGGATGTAGCATAAAGTATCTTAATGTCTTGTAACTTATCTTTATGGATTGTAACTCTTGTAAAAGAACTTGAGATTAATATAAATCATCACGAAAAACCTTATATATATGGTTCTTAAGTTTTGTCTCTTTACTTACTTATGTTCTTTACATCATGCTCTTAAACCTCGGTACCCTATTTGATTTGTTAAGTACTCTAACACTCTTCTCATTGTGAGACTGATTGTATTGACCATCCCTTAACGAGTCTTGCAATATTATTATGAATGTTTGTTTTTAAATGGTTTAATACATAGGTGATATATAAAAAATGTTTAAAATTAGTCATTTCACTAAATAAATTTAATTAATACATAGCTACAAAATAAATTTAATAAAGTATTTGCTAGCAATTAAGCATACATGTAAGGCCCCGTTCCCGAGCACCTCACAATTGGTCATTCACAGCAGTAATTACAATAAACATTATAGGTTTACAAATTTAAGCAGCGGAATTAATTTAACAAAAGCCATTCATTTCATTATAAATACTATTGCTAAGCAATACACCTTGGTTTAATCAGTTTACAAAAGAATAGTTTAGCTGCATTACAAAACAACAGTGATTCCTATTAAGAATGGATGTCAGTTTTTCCCTGCCGAGTAGCTTCACCCTCGTGCCATCCTCAGCAATAATTACCTGCTAACTGAAAATGTATAAAATTCAGTGTTGCTGAGTGAGTTCTAGTTTTAAAAGTATTAAAATACTCTCTATATGTTGTATATGAAAATACTCTTTTCTGTAAAATACAACTCCGTACTGTATATGCGATCACGCATTAACTGTATGAACATATATTGTTCGTTCTCTGTACTGTATGCCTTGTCTGTAAACTTTTAACTTTATGTTTTAATGTCTGTATGGACCAGTGAGCAATACCCCAACTATATGCGTGATGGAAAACGGGTGATGGGCCATCTATATCCCTCGAAAGGGTCAACTGTATCCCTCGAAAGGGTCAACAATATCCCCCGAAAGGGTCAACTGTA